>JAVQJD010004268.1:0-12793 GCA_036023655.1 Nannoperca australis
GGTGTGCATAGAGGATTCATTGTTAACGTGTACAAACTGATATCGATGTGATAAATAGGATTTAAACCAGCTTAGTGCGGTGCCTTTAATGCCAATTAAATGTTCCAGTCTCTGTAGTAAAATGTGATGATCAATGGTATCGAATGCGGCACTAAGATCTAATAGGACGAGTACAGAGACAAGTCCTTTGTCTGATGCAATTAGAAGGTAATTTGTAACTTTTACCAGTGCTGTCTCTGTGCTATGATGCAGTCTGAATCCTGACTGAAGGTGAATGAAACAGATCATTGTTGTTTAGAAAGTTACACACCTGATTGGCAACTGCTTTCTCAATGATCTTAGAGAGAAAAGGAGGGTTAGATATAGGACGATAATTTGATAAAATTTTTAGACACATTTTAAAAAGTAAATAAAAAGTTTGGGTAACAAACCAGAGGTGAGTCTAAAGAAGATATGCTATTTGTTGCATTATGGGAAATGTAGGACTCTTGGAACTAAAAGTCAGGATATTTGAGCCTCTGTTGAGTCTATTTAACTATTTTTAAAAGTATCTTGTGAGTCCCCAAACTTAATAGAAGAGCAAAACTAAATCAATAGAGGTAATCAAGAATTAGATAACTTTAATGCAACTGATGAACTTGCAGCCATCTGTCAGATTTAAGCCAAAGATAAAGATCCCTTTGACTGCCTACAATAGGTAAAGCTCCTTGCAGTCAAAGAACAGTAAGGAGCCACATCTATTGATTTTCAGGAACCACATACATGAAATATTAATGTTGTCTTGTATGATCCAGTTAGCAAGCATCATTTTTCAGCAGCTCAAACAGCCAATTTCTAGTGTTACATTAGATTAACGATACATTTGATATACAAATTTGAGTAATGAAACATTGTTTTTTATACTTTGAGTTCATGCAGGACTGTGTAGCCTAAGTCACATATTGTATCAGGATCTGATTCTCTCTGATTCTGGTATACTATTATGTTTCAGTGATTTAGGGCAAATGTAACATTTAGACACCCAGAGTACTTCTGTAACATTTAGACACCCAGAGTACTTCCTGTTGGAATAATCAAATTCTCCCTTGAGATGCAGCTCAAACAGGCGAGTGGAGAGTCAACCAATGACATTAAAAAGTCAAGAGTTACAAATACTGTATATTAATAGCTACTTGAATTAATAAATTATTACAAGCATTAGTTAGTGAATATTTGTTTCTGGGCCTAGAGTTGACCTCTCAACCTCACCTCAGTCCCATTTAGGTGCTTTTGCAGTGTGAATGAGTCACGTGAAATACAAAATGTGCGTCTTATAGGAGATAACAAATAGATTCCTCCACCCAGTGAAGATAAATACAAATATTAAATCAAATCTTGACTAGCTGAGAGTCAAGAGTAAAAAAAAAAAAGATGATTCAAAAAAAATGTATAACACAATTACTATTTCTGCTTTGTCAGATGTGAGATGATCCAGCTTTAGAATAGAATCACTGAAAATATCTTTAATTGGGACATTTTTCCACTGGAGGTGATTGAGTGAGTGAGTAAAAATCTTTATTCATTCATTTTTTCGTTTTTGTACAGCGTAATATTCATAATTTCCAGTGCAACTACAGTGGATCCTTGTGTTTGAGCAAATATGTTGTGTCAGAATATGAAGATATACAAACAGGTATATTCCTCTCTGATTGAAGAAAGGCTTTGTTTCTTATGTGAGTCAGGTGAGACGGAAGACATTTTTATATTTACTGCTCTCTATATGATCATTTAAGGACTACAGAATACTTTTGAGTTAACTGTCCATCTCTGTTGATTTTGTGGGTTTGTGGACTTTCTACTTCTCACTCCACCAAAATTGATTGATTGATAACTTAAGTTACCAGTTACTTTGCAGATTCTGATTAATAATACACAATATAATCAATCATTAAATAAATTATGATGTATTATTAAAGACTAAGATAAGACATTATTGATCCCTGGGGCTAAATGCACCCTGCAGCAGCTCCATCTTTACCAGCTGCAACATTAAAGTGCATCAATAATTATAATCCAGTGATATAATGTATATTCTGTAATGAGTACTTTTACTGTTGGTACTTATATATTTGGATGATATTCCGTTTTTTTTTTTTTTTTTTACCGTTTTTAAGTAAAATGTTGAATGCATAACTTCTACTTATAAAACAGTCTTTAAACCCTATGGTACTGCTATTAAGTAGCCTAAAAGATCCAGGGTTTCTTCCACCACTGCAAGCTATCATCTAATTTATCAAGTTTGTACACATTAACATTTCAACAACAATTTTATTTGGTCATTTGTACCTTAGCATGTAGCTTAATCGTCCAAGATTTGTGCAGAAACAGCACAGATTCATAAAGAAACTTCTTGGTCTGACTTACGCTGCGCAGCACAAACGTAGGGGGGCTTTCAACAGATGCGTCATGACGTAGCTGGCGGGAGTTGTGACGCTGCGTTTCCTTGTTTTCAACGCAGCGCGGGAGATTCAGGAGAAGAGGCTCGAGTCCGTGGAGTCACCCGGGGAAGCTGTAAGTTGTCAAACTTCTCTCGTCTCAAGTCACAACTAGTTAGATACTCCGTTTACTCTGAGTTGAACGTGTCACGCTCTAAACACCGTTTATCAATTCAAACCGTTGAGTTTGAATTATTAGGTAATATACATTGGCCGTATTGCTAGATTAACTCAACTCTTCAGCTAGCTACAGAGCCAGCTAGCAGGAGATACTGACGTATTGATTACTGTTCTGCTTCTTCGTTCGTCAGTGTGGTGGTTTGTGAAAATGCCTTGTGAGAGAAAGCCGATGCGCTACGGACACTCGGAGGGACACACCGAGGTCTGCTTCGATGACTCTGGGAAGTAAGTGAACTGTTGTAATAAGCTGTCTGTGGCTGCTCATGTTGAGTCAAATGTAATCTACTGGTCACTTGTAAACCCATCTGTCATAGCATGCTCATTTATTACAGTATTTTATATTACGTTATTATTGTACACCTAACTTTGAGTTCTGACACAGTCTGTGGTGGTTCATGTGGGCCTTTAAACCCTGAGAACAGACTGGCGTGCATATTTGTAATGTGTGTTTGTTTTTCAAACATAAGGTTTTCTGAAGTGCACAAGATTGTCAGTGTAAATATGTCAGTTTTAACCCTGCAGTCTACATGTGGCCTATTCAAAGCATCTTCCACAGAGGTGTTCAGAACATGTCAAAATTGCAGTTTCCCTCACTTGTGATGGAAAGAGGTATTGTCAGTTAAGCTGTGATACATAGCAGGTTACTCTCCAGCTAAAAGCGTAGTGATAGTCGAGACAAGAGCCACAGAAACAATCAGGATGTGATATTTCTGTTGCAGACAGGTGGTTACTAAGCTGATAACTGTATAAACAGTGCTGCTTACATTGGCAAAGTTTTGTATTTCATTAATTTATAATATATTTACTACTACAGAAATGATGCTGGACTGTGCACAGTGAGTGAAAGAATAACACAGGCATGTTGGCAGTAATGTTTTTACTGCGCTAAGCTGCAAGTTTTTTGTTTGTTTTTTAAAATCTGGCAGCAAAAACAGTTTTCTTGTTTTCTCACACTGACTTGTAACCGCTGTAAATCCTCAGATTGCACAGTAGGACTAAAGTAGGATCTGAGGAGACAAAATAATCAGTTTGACTCTTTGTTACTTTTCCTTCTGCTGCAAAACATTGCCCAAATCTGATGATCATGATAACATTTTCCTCAGATTTATTGTAACTTGCGGAAATGATGGAGATGTTCGGATATGGGAGAGTCTGGATGATGACGATCCCAAGTTCATCACCGTTGGGGAAAAGGCATACTCTCTCGCACTTAAGGTTGGTCGTCTGCTGCCTTCTGACAGATTTAGGTTGTGTTGAGATCTGTGATACGACGACTCACAATGTATAGTTAATTTCTACTGAGACTCTTTGTGATGCATCAACACAGGTCACAGCTGTTAGTGGTGGACTGAGATGTTTTCTTTCCTCCACAGAACAACAAGCTGGTGACAGCGAGCTCCAACAACACGGTGCAGATCCATACGTTTCCCGACGGCGACCCAGATGGCATTCTGACCCGGTTCACGACCAACGCCACGCATGTCACCTTCAACAGCAGCGGCACGAGAGTTGCTGCCGCATCCAGGTACTTATGATCACTTTTAAAAAAACACAACTGGAAGCTCAAAAGCTCACTAATTAACACATCTTTTTTTTCTTTTGTTATGTGGAGCAGTGCGAAGTACATAATGCATACTGCTCTCATTGTAGAAATCTGTCAGAAGTCAGATTGAGTTATTATGCAGTTTGATAGGACAGGCTTTGTGGTTTCCAGTTTTGGAAAGTGTAAGTCAACAATAGCACAGCTAACGGCAAACTACCGCCAGCACTTTGCATTGTGGGATACAGCAGGTAGACTGGTCTGGTGCATACTGCAGATTTTCCTTTTGTTTGCATACTACATGCTACAATTTAGCCAAATCAGTAAGTACTAAAAGTATAGTAGGGAGAATACAGGCCAAAGACTCCAGAAAGTTACTAGTCTGTCCAGAACATAGGTTCAGCTCATGACTCCATGTAAAACCACAAATAGTTGTTTTTACATTTCTGGTTTTGATGGTGCTGACTGACTGTAGCTGCTTATTTAGGGTTCAGACAAGAGAGTGGCATCGGGTTTCTAATTGTCAAACTATTCTTTTAAATATTAAGCAACTTTGAAGTTCTGAAACAGCTGACCCTCTCTTCACCTGATTAACATCAGATTAATGTATTGTAAAAATATATTTTTGGGGCATTATTGGACAGAGTGAGAAGAGCCAGACTGGAAATGGGTGGAGAGAGAAGGACATGCCATGCAACAGAGGTAGCCAGCTGGAGTCGAACCAATGATGTTAGAGTTATATGGTGTGCGCTGTGACAACTGCGCTACCAAAGAGCTCCAACACCTGAAAACTGAGAAAAGCTGATGAAATGAATGAAATCGGTACAAACTGCTTCAATATATTTAAAGACAAACCTACAGTTACACAGCCTGACTGGTTTCTACAAAGATTTGTCTGTAACTGTGAAAAAAGGCCCAAACAATTAAGAATCTTTAAGTTCCCAATGTAGACCATAATAAAAAAACATTTTAACAATATGTTCAGGTAAGAGAATGTCCAACTGACTGGGCAGATCCATCGCTTCGTCCGGAGATATTTCTCACAACCAGTGATGTGATCCTAGAGAAGAACCGGAGCTGAAAGATGACAGGCGAATGTCACTTTGACTTTGTGAAACGATGCACACCTGCGCCTCTCCGGCTTGTCCTGTGGCAGCCGGCGAAGCTGTCGTGCGTAATGTCTGTTGTGTTCAGTGTCGTGTAAACTATGACTAAACCAGACCAGGATCTCATTAGGTTCAGCGCTGTTGTTCCAGTGCAGAATCAGCTGCACACAGCGAGTGTACCGGAGTGATATTTCCCCCTCGCACTTTGGATTGGTTTATGATTAGTCTTGATGGGAGATAAACGTCTGTTTGCAACCAGAATTGATTTGCCCTAAACAGGTTGATCACAGCAATAAAAGCACAGAGCATGGCGTCTTATTGATGCTGCTATTTCCACACTGGTAATTCCTTTCGAGATATTGATTGTAAAAATTCAGGCATCTGAGGCTGTTAAGTGGATTTTGCATCTGCATTCTGGCAGACGTTGGAGGAAATCAGGATTTTTTTAGCGTCTCCTGTTCATTGATTTGACAATTTTGTGGGTTCACAGAATCAGAAATCCTTTAGTAGACATGCAGTGGAGAAATTTACATTGTTGCAGCAAAAGTGTACAGTGCAGAAGAGAGAAAATAAAATAACAAGAAAAAAAATATATAAATAAGTAACATGGTAAAACAAGTACACGTGATGACATGCAGTCACACTACTAAAAATAATAAGTACTGAAATAAATTTAGTGCATGGGAAGTAGCAGCCAGTAGTAACAATATTATACTATGAAAGTGTATATATATATTGCACATTGTTGTCAGTATTGCACGACAGTATTGCACGCCAGTGTGGTAGTAGCAGTTTGTGTAGTGGTCTACCAGGGTCCGTGGTGGTTGTACAGTCTGACTGCTGCAGGAAGGAGCTGAGCTGCTCTTTCTCTCAAAAGCCACTCGCTGGCAGTCAGTCACGTTTGAGCACAGATGGCCTGCACACGCCACTTTTCACATCTATTGTTTTCTTCAATTTCTCTGTTTTCCTCAGCGACTTCATGGTTAAGGTGGTGGAGGTGTCGGACAGCAGCCAACAGAAAACACTCCGGGGCCACAAAGCGCCTGTCCTCAGTGTCACCTTTGACCCCAAAGATGACTTCCTGGTGGGTGAACCGGTTTTCTTTAGATGTCAGAATGCAACACTGAGGTTGTTAGCTGTTTGTGTGCTGGTGATTATAAAGGTTTCGTCTGAAATTAGCATCCACAGATTGGTAGATAATTCTGTTTGGGTTATCCTCTTGACCTTTCTGAGATCACACCTTGTGTCCTGCTGCTGCTGCACTTTGTGTTGAATTACAAACTGGGAATTATTCTTATGACCTTTAAATTACAACATGACATGTTTATGACTAAACTGAAAGCCCTGAAGCATTGGTGATTGCTCTCAGACGCAAAATTCTCATTAGACAATAGCTGATGGGCTCCAAGATTGTGCAACTTAAGACTCTTAACATAGAAAACAAACGGCGTGAGAGTATTTTATGGAGACAAACTTAAACAATTCTTTACCAAAGAAAGCAGTAGTTTTGGGCTTTGATGTTGCTCCTGTGGCTAAGATCCATGTGATATGTTGTATGTATGGTTGAATACGATCAAATAAAAAAAATGTTCTTCTGTTCACATTTTACTGTCCACTTCAGCAATAGACACTTATTTTTAGAATATGCACAGGAAGTTTCGGATACATGTCTCAGCTTTTCAGAAAGACTGATACAAGTAGAATATCATCTGGCTGAGACTTGAACCTTTTTAGTCTTTCAAAAGCCACACTGAAATGGGACACTAGTATCATCACCACTACCAAATTCCACTGAAAGACTTAGAAATTATTAATTATTACCCAGCTCTACTTGAAAGGTACAGTTACAAATGTGTTATGTTAGGGTGGATAACATTTGACTGGTTTAACCCGGATGACGAGCTGCTGTTCTGCCTTGAAAACAACGACGGGTTCCTAACTCTCTGCTCTCTCTGTCAGGCGTCTGCCAGCTGCGATGGCTGCGTTGTGGTGTGGAATATCGAGGAGCAGGTACGCCACACATGCGCTAAAAAATCTGATAAACACAACCTTTTTTTTTTCTGTCTGTTCAGTCTGTCACATGTCGATCTGCTTTGTGTCCGTTCAGACTCAGCTGATCAGCTGGCCTCTGCTGCAGAAGACCAATGACGTCAGTAACGCAAAGTCTCTGTGTCGGCTTGCCTGGCAGCCCGGGACGGCAAAGGTCAGTGACACTGCTCCTGATTGACATCTCCATCCCCCCAGCACTTCTGCTTCCTCAGCGCAAACCAAATCAGTGATTAATCAGTGTAATTTATTGATTGTGATCTAATCAACGTAACAGGCAGAACAGAACACTAACCCTTAAATGTGTGTTCTCTCAGTTTTTAGCTGTCCCTGTAGAGGCTAAGGTGCACCTGTATGAGCGAGGGTCCTGGGATCATGTGAGCACTCTGTCCGATGATCTGCTGACACAGGTGAGGTCCAGGTGGACACGTCGTTTTCGTCATGGTCAAGTCATCTTAGACGAAAGTTAAGAAGTTGAGAAACACGATAGGGGGAAAAAAGACTAAGACCAAATGTAAAAAAGCATTCACAGATTTATGTCTCCTCTTTACTCCAGTTTACTTCCTGCTTCAATCAAAAACAGTTTCTCTCGCTCTCACTGTCGCTCGCTCCCTCTCTCTCTCTCTCTCTCTCTCTCTCTGGTTGAAAATCTAGCTGATCCACTTAGCGCTCCCTCTAGAGGCCTGGAGAACTTATATTGTATTGATTATATGTGTCTGAATATTGGTAATCAGGTATTGATTACTTGCAAACTTTTGTTCTATTAATGGTAAGAAGATGCAGAAGACTGTAACCATAGTAGACGAGAGACCATTGTTGCCTTCTCCATCCTCTCTTTCCAACTTGTAGAATATAACACGGCCACTGATGATGTCATGGTTTGCCCTTAAGATCAAGTAAAACCTGCAGTTTTTTGGTTGCAACTTTTCAGGTTCTGAACCAATTTATTTTTGGTCAAAAGGTTCTGAACGGTTCAAAATTAGGTGTGCAAACTGGAATGGAACCTGTTGGTGGAAAAGGGCTGAGTGTGTAAGCGCCATGAGGACACAGTTAGCTCAGATCTTTTAAAACCGTTTCCTTTCAGATGTGTTATATTGATCCAAGTGGCATATCTGATATCCATCAGAGGGTAATGCCAGCTCTTAACACGATTTTCAGTTTGTCTGATACAAAACTGCTACATGTGTCTAGTTTCTACCTGCAGACTGTGAGAGATAGTGTTGAGCTGTTACCTGTGATGCAAAGGGGAAATTCTGCTCCCTTCAGTGAATATTTACTGTATGTGTTCTAAATGGCCAAGTGGTTTTCACTTTTAAACATGTAAAGCACAGTTTCCATGGCTAAACGTGTATAAAATGAGTGCATAACTGTCATACAAATCCAGAAATAGTTTGAAACTGATTGGCTGACTTATAAATTGTGCACCTCTCGCTTTGAACTAAAAAAAGAGAATTAGTTTTTTTATTGGTGGCGTTATTTTCACGACGCCCTGGACTGTTCTTACCTCGTTCTTACTGGAAGCGATGATGTGTTGACTGTTAGGACATTATGAGCTGGCACATTGTTAGCTCACTGAACCACAACCTGCTGCAGCTGCTCAATTACAAGAATTGAACTCTTTGTGCCAGAGGCTCATTATCCGTGATGTAACTTTCCATCTAAATCATTTTGTTCTTGTTACCTCCTGTGTTTCCTGCCGTTCTCTATCCCCTTGTTTTCATTCAAGATACATGAATTTGCTCTGCAGCCTTTCATCTGCTGAAGCGTGATGCACATTTTCAGACCAAACACCTGACCTTGCTGCAATCTGAAGGCTCCGAAATGACGAACTCTTCACAGACTCAGCGATTTTAAATTGTTCTTCTTCTCTGTAGCCTGTCAACGTGGTGGCCTGGTCTCCATGCGGCCAGTTCCTGGCAGTAGGCAGCGTGGGGGGTTCACTGACTGTGTGGGACGTGAACAGCAAGCTATGTGTGGAAAGGTATGAACAACAAGGCCGTGCACAGATGTTAAGATCTGTTCAGGGCTCCCATGCGTCCTGGAAAACCTGGATAGTTAACCATTTTTCCAGTCATGGAAATCTATGGAAGCCAAGAACTGCCGTGCTCGCAAATATATTTGTTAGCTCGTTTTCTCAAGTTCATCTATGTCATAGTGTTGTCTGTAAATGACAAGGACCAATCTGAATGTTATCTGCGTAGGATTTGTTTATATCGCTTAATAGTATTTTATTGTATCCGCACTATCATTATTCCTGCATTGTTTTTTGTTTTGAATCACCTTACATTTGTACTACCTGCACTGTTAATCACCTACATTTGCATCTACTTCGTTCAACACATACTGTATCACAGTGACGGCTCTCTGTAGTAGTTCTGGAAGTTAGACCATCACTTCACAGCTGTGTTTTTGTGTTGTTATTATTATTGTTGTGTCTGGCATTTTCAGCTTTGCAACAGTCGCTCCTGATCTCTGATAAACATTACAAATAGGCTAATAACGTGATGTTTTGTTTTCTCTTGATAACGGCATAAAAAGAAATTGCAAGCATGGCTGTTCTCGGCTTCCATAGAAACACATTGATTCAGATTAATGACTAATAATGATTTTTTAAAAATCAACATTAAGATGAGAGAATTGTCCAAACCATCATTGTAACTTGGTTATACTGATGGCTTGAACAATTCTTTCTTCTCTAACTGTTGATTTTTGTTATTATACTAATAAAGTGAAGGGCTGTCATAATGTCCAAGCATGTAAGAGACAATTTCATAGCCTGCACATCTTTTAAACCAGACCTCCACAGAGAGGAACAGTATATGATGATTGGATCCCTGTCTGTCATACCAGCTAGATCATCACTGAAAATGTCCTGGAAAATGATCTCTAGAAATGACTGGGAACCCTGTCTGTTTTATATTCATAATGTTTATATGTTTATGCTGTTGGTTGGAATTGGAGGGGCTTAACATCATCACCACATCTTACTGAAACATGAATGAGGCTAGATGGTTTTGATTTTGTTTTAAAATACATGTGATTAGCAAATAATGACTTTTTAAAGGTTAATAATGCTGCATCATGGCTGAAACTAATGAAAATTGGTTGAACAAAGTGTCAAGTTACTAACCAGTAAAAGGGGCATCTGCTGCATCATCAGCACCTGCTGAATAAAAGTAGAAACACTCGCAGTTTCTGTAGGCTGTAAATTGTTGGATGGTGAGTCTGATGTTCTTAGAGCCTCCGTTCTAGACCAAATGAAAATTGTGGTCAGCAATCTTTATAGCAGTCCTCCGTTTTTGTTTTCATATTTCTCACACACAAATAGTAATTGTGGGAAACCAACATCTTCAGATTTCATCCTCTGAGCTGGAGCAGAGTCAGTTCTAGATTTGTTTAAGTTGGTATCTAATAGAGACTTGGGTAAAAATGTAGAATATATTATTTTTCTTATCAAAAATATGTTCTGTTCTCTCCGGTTGCCAAATGTTCCTTAAGTTGCATCAAACAAAGTAAAATTATAAAGATTCTAACCTATGGGCCGATATATGCACTGATACTGATATTAACCTTTATTTAATCAGGCAGCCTTCTAAGACACAAGATAGACCTGACCATAATTGCAGCATGTAGTGCTAAAAATGACTCAATTAATTTACAGTAGATCTGTAATAAGCTAAAATGAGCCGGTAAAGTATGTCAGTGTATGGTGGAGCTCTGCTGTTGACTGTAATGTCATGGTAATGTGGCTGGTAGTTGTGTGATAGACTCATCACCCTCTGAATGTGTGGTCAGGTTCATAATCCTGTTTTATTTGATCACACAGTTCATGACATCAAAATGTTTGCCAGTTTTAGGATGTTTTTAAGTTCTTGTTCAGCTGAAGAGACAGTTCTGTAGAAAAACATATTTTTAGTTATATTTAGTTTTTAGTTATTAGTTATTTTAGTTTCTCAAATGAACGTACTGGGGAAAGTATTGTTTTTTGTATTGACACTGATGCTAGTGTCCATACAATCCTTAACTTTCATCATGCCCCTATAGCCCTGTTAACTTGACAGCTGACGCAGTCATTGAGAGGAGCAGTAGACGTTCAGGATCACTACAGTCAAAGCTGTTTGTCTCTGCTGCAGGCAGAAGCACGAGAAGGGCTTCACAGTGTGTGATTTGGCCTGGCACCCGTCAGGCAGCCAGATCGCCTACACAGACACGGAGGGCTGCCTGGGCCTGCTGGACGGACTCAGTGCCTCCACCTCCGACACTAACACGACCAAGGTACCGCTCAGATAACGCAGGATTTAAAGGCTTCTTCCAAATCACATGCACCAGCTGCAGTACGTTGATACGCAAAGCAACATTGTTTTCAGCCTCTCTCGGGTCAAAACCACTCCAGTACTGTGGACATTCTCTAAACTTGTACTTGTTGCTTTTTTAAATTCCATTTGCTGTGACCAGATCAACATTATATGATATATATATCCACTATTAACAACATGTTGTCCTGTTAATGCTAAAACATAACTTTCAGGAGGCACCTGCAAAGAAGCTGGCAAAGGACTACGACAACCTGTTTGACGACGACGATGATGATGGACTCATGGATGAAGGACTGAGTGATGCCATCTCGCCAGTTAAGAAACCTGTTGCTGGGGACGACGATGATGACGATGATTTCCTCATGCCTGCAACTGGGCGGGTGAGGAACAGAGGGGCATTCCTGGATGATGAGAACTCACTTGGTGAGAGAGTTTTTCTTTTATCTGGTGTTTTGTTTGTCTTAACTTGTCATTCCAAATTCTCCCACAGCTGTGATTCACATAATTTTATTATATTTCTACACTCAATTATTCATGGTTTGGCTTTGACTTGTCACCAGTCTGTATATAAGATAAAATCTTTGTTTATCTCGAGGGGGGAAAAAAAGGTGAAAATATGAATTAACACATCCAAATTATATAGTCAGTGTTGGGGAGTAACTAGTTACATGTAACGGCGTTACGTAATTAAATTACAAAATAAATGTAATTGTAATCCTTACAGTTCCTAAGAAAAATATGTAATTAAAAACAGTTACTAATCAAAATGTTGGTGATTACAAAGACGTTAAATCCAAATATATTCTTTTGGTAAAAGGATTATTCATTCTATCCATTTGTCCCAACAGCAACACCTTTCAGTGCTGGAGATTCAAAAATACTTTCCTCATGAAAACAGAAACAGGTTCTAACACTACTGTACAGTGTAAAGTTTGTTTACCAGGTGAAAATGCTGTCAACATCAAAATGCTCGATGTCAAACCTGAGGAAACATCTACAAGTCAGTTCCTGTAACCGCAGTCAGTCACAAAATAAAGTATCCTAGGCCGACCTCTCGTCTCACCACGTAATGTAGCTCTATATTTAGCTGCTGTCCGTCTAGTAGCTGTACATTTAGGTTTAATCTCCATT
>JAVQJD010004277.1:0-20120 GCA_036023655.1 Nannoperca australis
TTTCATTTTTGCATTGTTCTCTAGACCCCCCCACCCCCCCCTCCTCGTTAACTGTAAAGAGCCAGTGTTTGAATATTTCATCTCGCCTCAAACAAAGTCCACCTGTGCGTTGATCAGAGGAGAGCTGGCTTGAATCGGCGAGAGATTCTGGCAGCTGTCTGTCTCGTGTACACTTTTTTTTTTTTTTAGCACGCTCGGTGTCCCTGATTGTCCTCCTCAGAGACGCTGTACCATTTAGCTTTCCCCACATTTGTGCCTGTCAGTGCGGCTCGTGGTGTGGAATATTGAACGCTGTTTATTCTTGTTGTGGCTGGGTCGCCGAGGCGCGCTATGGCAGACAACTCGTGATCAGATTGATTATGCTGCCTTCCTGTGAAGTCGGCCTAATGTGGTTATTGTCAGCGGTCTACATTGTCGTCCAGGGAGAAAATCTCTCCTGGCTTAATGTACTTAATGCTGTGCGTGATGTTTTGCATAATGCATAACGCGCTGTGTAATTTGTCTGGTGCGGCTGGCCAATATGAACGCTGTCTAGACGCACGCAGCCCTGTTCTTTATTAATAGAGAGCTAACAGACGCGATAAAGTCCCCAAACAGCAACTTTACATTGTGTCCCAGTGAAGCCACAGCTTGGTTGATAGTCCACACAGCGCATCAAGCATTGATCGTTTACGGGGCCATAAATCGGGACTATTGGCATACCTGTAATAAAGACAATTTAGGGTTTTAGGCATGACCTCTGTTGAGTGAGAGGCAGAACTCAGTCAGATGAGTACCTATGGCTTCATCATTCCCCTCCTCCTATATCGATTGTATCAACGTGCCGGGGGAAAAAACTGTACAGTGTGCCAAAAGCCGGCAAGGCTATTTATTTTCCATGATCCTCATCGCAAACAATAGCTGCCAGAGTCATTTACCTCCTGCATCTTCAGATTATGTGGTTTAAGGTTTTTGAAGCGAGCTCAGATATCTGAGAATTATTGATATCCTCTTTAGTTTAAAAAAAAAGTCTTTGTCTAGTTGGAAGGCTGATGATATTTGCTCTTTTCTTCTTCTTGTGTGTGTGTGTGTGTGTGTGTGTGTGTGTGTTCTCAGGCAGGGAGGAAAGAAAAAAGAAGTGCTCACAAACTTCTCTTTTGATTCCTCCCTCTTTTTTAAATGAACATGAAGCTCTTTGAAAATGAAATTGAAGATTCTGAAAGGGAAAATTAAAGTTTTTGAAAAATGAAAATGTTGTAAATAGAAAATGATCAACAGAACAACCGACACATTTTGACTTTAAATACTGAATAGATTGTGCAAATAAAAACTGGACATCAATGAGCTCATCTAGGATGTGGGTCAATGATAGTCATTCATTCATCCATTCATTTAGAGGATATATAATGGCAGGACTGTTTTATATAATTGTAGTAATGAAGAGAGCATTGTTTAAGTGTAGGTCATAATTAGCTGAATAATCATGTTCACACGACTCTCAGAGACAATCATTCATTTTAGGTGCATATGGTGATGAGACTTTTTAATTGAACTATCTCCACATTATTTTAGTGTATGGTCAAAGTATGCTGTAGATATGAGGTGGAGCAACATGTTGCCCTGTTAACTTGGATCATCGAGTTAACAGCAGTCACAGAGACAATCATTCATTTGGATATTCGACATTAGTGACTAAGAGCAGAGCAGGTTGTTTGGTGCTGCAGCGTTGTGTGCTTTTTCCTCATCCTGCTTTCCTTTCCATCCATTTCTGGCCGCTGCTCTGCTCTCTGCTCCCGTCTGTGATGGGAATACTGAGTAAGATGCTACTTAATTTCAGAAAGGCTGCTGACGGTCTTTGTGAGCCAAGCAGCAGTGAAAAACCACAATTCACACTTGTTTAACTGTGTGTACATCTCCATCAGACAACAGAATGAAGACATCTTTTTAGCATAACATATGTTGGACTGATTGGTATGCAGGGTGAGCGTGTTGGACGGCTCACAAATTGTCTCCCTTCAGAAATCTACAGTCAATACTCTCTGCTGATTTTAAGAACAATGCCTCTGCACAGTGTTTACCATCCCTGCAGGATATTTGCAATTTGAAACTCCACTGACTCCACACTAACCATTTACAAAATAAATAGACCTTTAGATAAATGCGTTGAGAAAATAATTACATTTTCATTTTCAAAATGTAATTAATGAATGTGCTTTGTATAGTTTTGTGAAAGATGACGATTGAGAAATTTTGAAAAAATGCATTTCTTTGCATTTCATTTAAAAAAAACTTCATTCATTGATTCAGTTTTTGAAAAAAAGGATTGTTGTATTTGAAAGTGGAAAGACCAGTGGATTTTTTTCTGCACATTTCTTCTGTTGCCTCAGAATTGACCAGAACTGACTTCTGTTTCTCCATCCAGGTTTCATCTTGTTTACAAAGATAGCTTAAAACACTGCTGAGCGGGAAAGGCGAGCCTCATGAGTCGGCCTCGTGGATTGCATCGACATAATGGATTTAACTAAAATGGGTATGATCCAACTCCAGAACCCCAACCACCCCACTGCTCTGCTGCAGAAGGCCAACCAGATGCGTCTGGCCGGGACTCTGTGTGACGTGGTCATCATGGTAGACAGCCAGGAGTTCCATGCTCACCGGACTGTGCTAGCCTGCACAAGCAAAATGTTTGAGATCCTCTTCCACCGCAGCAGCCAGCATTACACCCTGGACTTTCTTTCACCAAAGACTTTTCAGCAGATTTTGGAGTATGCTTACACTGCCACGCTCCAGGCCAAGGTGGAGGACTTAGATGACCTTCTGTATGCAGCAGAGATCCTAGAGATTGAATACTTGGAAGAGCAATGCCTCAAGATCCTGGAAACCATCCAGTCCTCAGATGAGAATGACGTGGAGGTCAATGTTAATGATGGGAGCACAGAGGAGGATGATGAGCGCAAAGGCCACAATGGAGCCAAGAACTCCAAAAAGCATTCCATGGAGAGTCCCTATCTGTCAGGTACGCAGCAAGTCTCCATCATGGCCGGAATGTTGGACCAGAGTCCCTCAGTCTCCACCTCCTTCGGTGTCTCCACCCTGAGTCCCACCAAAGCTGCTGTTGACAGCCTGATGAGCATCGGCCAGTCTCTGCTCCAGCAGGGCTTTGGGGGTGAACAACTTGTCCACGGCAACTCCCACCACCTGATGACTGAGATCAAAACTGAAATGATGCAAGTGGACATGGGTGGCAATGGGCATGAGAGCCCTCCGAACATGGAGTCCAGCGCCTCCAGCAATGGAGAGCGAAGTGGGGAGGACAGGAACCGAGACGGTCCAGGAACACCAACCAGGAGCAGCGTAATCACCAGTGCCCGCGAGCTACATTACGTGCGTGATGAAGGCATGGGTGACCCTCAAGCTGAAGTCAGCCAGATGGGGCTGGAAGCAATGGCTGGAATGACGGAGAAGCATCTGGCCTCGCTGTATTCCCTACCTGTCAATCATAAATCAGATGCCATCATGTCCATGCCGGCATCCATGGCCTCCGCTCTCCCCATATCCCCAGCCCTGGCCATGTCTATGGACTTCAGTGCCTACGGGGGACTCCTGCCTCAGAGCTTCATCCAGAGAGAATTCTTCAGCAAGCTGGGGGAGCTGGCAGTGGGCATGAAACCAGATGGCAGGAACCAGAATGAACGTTGCAATGTTTGCGGTGCAGAACTACCAGATAACGAATCTGTGGAGCAGCACAGGTAAGCCAAGTTTTCTTTTGAGTAGTTGCTTGCTAATAGTTTTGGCCTAGAAATGTATGGTCTTTTAAGGCCTTTCAACACAGCTGTTGTTGTTTTTTCATTGAATCAGATTTGTTAGGTTTATGCAAGATTCCTTACACAGTTTGCATTGTGTGCAGGCCTCAAAATTTCAGGGGAAAAAATCAGTTGCATGATTATTATAGGTAACAGGAACTTAATTATAAGACCCCCCCCCCCCCAAAAAAAGGCATGGTTTGTGGAGAATAGGAGAAATTACTTGATTTGTTTTCTTCTGGTTTTCTTAAGCGTCATTTTGTGTGTCAGTGATTATGACAACTAACAAAATAACTCATCCACACATCTGTAATATATTAGTAAGTGATGTCCTTTTATAGACACAAATCATAGTTCTCTGTGGCTCCGGCCCAGAGATTGATTCTTTCAATAAATGCCAAGCCTGCCCAGGTGACTGCCAAAGTAGTTCTGTCGTTACATTGTCTAAGACCATTAGTCACACCTTTCAAGATGTGGGCGGCAGCTATCACACACACTTACCAAATTGGTACCCCTCATCCTGGACCCAACTCACCTCCCCATTCTAATAACTACACAAGGGGGGCCCTTATAAGCTTGATAATTGGAGTAGACGGTCAGCCCAGGAAATGAGTGCTGAACCTGGGCTCTGAGACAAGGAGGTAGTTCTAGGACAGCGAAGTGGCAGTATTTCAATCACTGTATATAAATAAATCTCGAGGCCTGGAAACTTTACTCAAAACATTAAAACGCTAGACTTTTTCAAAACTCTTGTCATAGTATATGTCATATACATTACCTGTATATGTCTCTGCATCTGTTGAAATGGTATCAGCCCGGTCTGAATACAAGCACCTTGTGGAATGTTCTTGCATCACTTCTTTGTGAATTTTGCACAGTCAGAGTTTTTGTGACTGGAGGCCTTTTCTTACTTGAAGGCCACCTTCTCACCCTTTAATGTTTGCTTAAATCAATAGGAATGCACAGTGGTTAAAGTTCACTTGAGGATTTGAACCCTGTCACCCATCCCCTCATGTTGAGCCAGTATCTTGGTATGCATGGCTAAGAGCCGGTCTGATTCAGTCCAAGCTCCTCAGTTTGTAAATCTGAAAATACTGAACATAAAGAGTGTCTTTTACTTCCAGAAAAGTGTCCCTGTTTTCCGCTGTGTTACTGTCTTATTGTGTAGTGTTTTTCCTCCATTTTAATACGAGCGGTGAAGTCAGTTACTTTGTAGTTTTTTAGTTTTGGCAGTTGTATCTAAAAGTGTACAAATTTGTGTGGCCTTGATGATGAGTGCTCATTGTTCAATAAATAAAAAAAGAGGAATTTCTGCATGGACTGACACTATGCATCTTAAAAAAAGAAAGCGTCTGTAAAAGTGAATTTTGAGCTGCTTATTGTCAGTTCTTCCTAAGAAGGCTTTAACAACAGCTTTTAAAATGCACCATAGCTTCTGTGAAAAATGCAGTAATGTAGTCTCACTGTGTTAGAGGACACTAGTGTCTGTCTTGAGAAAACTCTGGCATGTGAAATGGTTGCCTGTGTTTCAAGAGGAATTTCATCAAGTCGCTCAAGCTGGGAAATCTTGTATCAAAGGAGATTTCCAAACCGTTTCATGCATTGATCTTCCCGCTTCGCCCCATAGCATACTAATAGGTTAATTTAGACTGGTTGATACACCGACACGACACTGTTTAATATTGTACGCGCTGTCCTGACAGCCTCCTGAAGTGTAGAAATCAAACATTGCATCATCCGCTGTCTGCTTTGCCGTCCGCACATGAAAGGTCTGCTGTGCTACCCTCAGATGCTTGATAATTCAGACGCTCCTCGTGTCCTCACAAATTCCAATGTGGGTCATTTGATAGCGTATCAAGTCCATGCTTTCTTTTCTGTGTACAGCCTGTCAGGCTGCCTGATTCTTTTGATGTGAATACAAGATGTTTTATTTCAGACGAGCGGAGTCGTGTTCCCTCTGACTAATTACACATCATTTCCTCACAGCCACTGTGTCAGGGTCACTGCTGCCTCTGCAACAAACACATAAAAAAGTTGGCAGAGTTCACTTGGTGCAGGCAGGTCATGTCGAACATGAGTGTAATTGTTTCCAGATGTGGCACAGGTCGTTGGTGTGAGGTATCTGTGTGTGCGTCTATGTTAAAATGAATGCAGCCAAAAGTGCCCACTTCCTGTATAAATTTAGTCCCTGCTCCCTTTCATTCCTCCGTGACCTGGATTATATCATAAAAACACCCCATCCAGACTGAATACATTGTAAATTAGTTCCACAAGTGGTGTGTGAAGAGTCACCTATGGCATATAAAAATATATGCGTATAAGATGTGTAAGCTCATGAGATACGTTGAAGCAGGGCGATTATCAAAACCTCATCACTTTTTCGTACTGATCAAAATCATCAACCAATTATCAAAAACTGATCACTACTGTCATCAAACCTCTGGTCAGAATTGTAGTTTTTTTTTTACTTTAGCTCCTCAACCAAACTAAAGTTTGCTAATTACTATTAGTGATTTTTATTAGTGTATGGCTGCATATGTTTAGACAACATGTAATATTGGTGAACTTCTTTTAAGTAAGTGATCAAAGATGTATTGTTCTGGAATCCGAACTTAAACTCTGGTATTGTGTTGGCACTAGTATAGAAACATTTCAAGTGATATCATATCTTGAAGCAAAATGTCAGGCCACACTTTATGGATGCCACAGAGGTTCCTTTGACTGAATCGAAAGAATCCCCATCTTACCACAACAACTTTTCCCCCCATCTCTCCTCCAGCAGTTCACCCCACCGCCTCCCCACTGACAAGCCCTAGATTTATTTCTTAAAGGAAGCCCAGGGTGAGTGTTGTTACTGCTTCAGGGAGACAGGATTACAGCAATATTTTAGTAACCCTTGCACTGAGAAAATAATCAACACAGGAAGGGCCTGAGTGATTATTGGGAAAATAAATGCATGATGCAGGGGGCTAATTCTGCAGTGGCAGGGGAAAGAAGAATAAACCCTCCACTGCTTGGTATTCCAAACACAGCTTCCAATTCACGGGAACTAGCCTTGGGTTTATCTCTTTCACTTAATCGTCCATTCTCATGCAAATGACTGACCCTCGCTGTAATGTACATCACATAAGTGAAAAAAGAGCCTATTTTAAAGGAGAGACTTTGCAGCATATAGCCGTTAAACATTACTGATAACCATCAATGCTTTAACTCTGTCCATTCATAATACAGTCTGTGGGGGGGTTTTTTGGGAAGAGGGGGAAGTATGAGTGAGACAAGTCAATGAACTCCTGCCTCTCTCTTGCTAATGTTATTTTTATTATTGATGGAAGTATTAGGGTACAGGGTGGGAGAGGTGGAAATAATCACCCCTGCATTAACCTCCGCACGCGCACACGCTTGTGTTCATTACTTACACATTCCCCTCAGCAGCAGCAGCAGCAGCCAGCGCTCGCTCTTCCATTTCCTCTCCTTTTGTGGCAAAGGGGTGCGGAGGGTGCACTAATACCCCGGGCCCCAGGTGTTTAAACAGTGGGCCCAAGGCCCTTATCTGTGCATATCAGAGTGGGACAGATAACCCTTGGCACTCCTCCTCACTAAACCAAGAGCAGATTGAGCGCAGATAGTGACCTATAGCGTTTGTTGCAGGTGATAACGACGTATGCACGCACACATACCCTGCATGCTGAGGTCAGGCCAGTGGAAAGTATACAAGTTGTTGTTGTTTCCTTACACACTGACACTTGTGTGCTTTGGCCACAATCAACCATTAACCACTGCTTTCTTTCTATACATTCATGCAATGGGCAGCTGAATAGTTGGGTTCAGATGGCCACCGTGTTGCTGGTTGTGGAAGTGGCTTGAGATAGAGTGCAACAAAAGGTTGGTAGTTGCTGATTTCAAAGAAATCCACTTGCATAAAATTTCACTTTTTAAACCCCCAGTTCTTCTCTTGGAAAGGGAAACCATGATCTTGATAGGTAATACCACTTCCTCTCAAGTGTCGCAATTTCAAAATGTTCGCTTGATTGACGGGTATCTCAACCTTTCATAATCAGCTTCCTCATCCCGACTCAGTTCCACCCAGACTCCACCCTCATTGCCCAGACTTGAGTTCTGTAACTACCAACATGGATGTTTTTTGTGACATAACAGATAATACAGGCATGTTTTTAACCAGGCAAAGCGTTGAGTTTTGTTTGTTTGATAGTTTTGGTGAGTTACAAGAACCAGCCAACAAATGGCAGTAAAAACAAAAACCTGTCAAAAAAGTCTGCTGTGACCAACTTTTCTCAGATTTGCCTTCAGAGAGTTCAGTTTTCTGTTTAAATGAATGGACTTCTCATGGTGCTACATGTGGTTTGAAAACATTGTCAGGCTTTTAGTCAAACAAGCACTGCTGCACACATAACTGCTACTGTCATCAAACAGCACTGATGTCCAACTGTGAAACACTCACCAGAAGCAGCTCGGGCCATGTGATAGCAACTCTTATGATCCACCGGCAGCAACTTGTCTCTCTCTTTTCTTTCTCCATTTACCATGAATATTGTCATATATAGCATTGACCGCTGCCTAGCTAAAGGCAGGGACAGCAAGCATTGTTAAGGCAAATTTGTTCTCGCCACATCCGAGTAGCCACGAGGGTCCGCTGGGGTCCGTGTGACTTTAATTCCATCAGACATCTGTGCGAGTTGACCAAAGTGATGGATAATGGCGTGTGTTTTGAAATCGGTTGTCACATATTTGTTTCATTGTGCTCTACGAATACAGTATATTACCTTTGGTCTGAAATAAAATAAATCAAACTTAAAACTAAAACTGCTTCAAGCTGATGATCCTAACCTGTAATACTGTGCAAGTATTTTCCTGCTTCCTGAAAGAAGCCCGGCAACAAAGCATCCATTACATGGCAGTAGATTACCCTCTATTTGAAATCACTCAGTGAGCTAAGTCTCCCCGGCTTGCACTCAGAGGTACAGTACATGTTGGTGTAATAATCCAATAGCAGAAAAAGCTTCACTCAACAAAAACACCTCTCCAAGAAATACCTCGACCACAGAAAACAGCAGAGGGCTCATTCAAGCCTGGCTGCCACATTGTCTCTCTTTTTATCCTCACACAGGTGCTTTTTTGCCCTTATTGGAGGTGCGGTGTTTGTTTATGCCCCTGAGGAACTGGCGCTTTGACCGGGCCCACGGTGATAGCCGCAGCCGAGGCAGCTGCTGGCTGAGGACCAATTATAGACAGGCTTTAAAAGGCTCTGGTTGAACCGTAAAGATTTACACTGCCATCGCTCTGATCTCAGATCTGTGCTCTGTCCTCACTGTCAGGATAGGGAGATGTATCGATTAAAGACTTAACACAGGGGGCCACATCGTGTGGTATGGACTACACACACGCAAACACACACACCTTAGTACAGATCAAGCATTAAACATGTTTTATTGTCGTCAGGCGGTCAGTCACCATCTTACATCTGGTGAAACAGATTTTTTTTTTTTGAAGGAATTGAGATGCTTTTTTGAAATGGGAGGGAGGAAAAACAGAAGGGCAACAACAAGAGAAAGGGAGGGGGGTTTCTGTCTAATATCTAGACAGTGGCTATGGCAATGGAGGGAGGTGCTTTGCAATAAAAGTTAGCAGCTTGACTTGGTGCGACCAGCTGCCTCTGTGTGGCTAACAGTGCTTAGCAGACGTGGCCTTTGCTGATGCAGTCTGGCAGGGGCTGCTATGAAACGAACCCACTGAGGCCCCTATCTTTTGTCCCTGTGGGGGCCTTGTGGTCTGGAGGGAGGGATAAGGATAACATACTGTACTGGAAGTTGGCCTTGTGTGTGTCCATGTGAGCGTGTGGGGTTCTTTTTTGTTTTTTTGTTTGTTTTGTTGTGGGGGGTAGGGGTGGTGGTGGTGGTGGGGGGGGGCTCAAGGGGAGTACTAATTACAGCCAGTTATCAGGTGACATGCAAATGTGTTATCGGCCTTAACTTCCTGATGTCTATCTCTACTCCCAGAAGCTGCTGCGAGTGTTGGCAGGGGAAGAGGTTGTGCCACTGTTTCTCTGTAAAATCTGCCCAGTGAGTGAATTTCAGCAGGGACAATGCTTTAATAGCACTGTTTGTTGGGTTTTTTAAACCTTCTTTACACTTAGCAGACCTTCTTCTCCTAGCAGACTTTTTACTGTATTAAGGTGCATGCATCATTGTCAACTTTTCCATTAAAAAAGAAAAAGTCAATAGAATTTGAATTATCTGGCTTTAAAGCTGAGTGGGTTTTAGTTCTAGTTCATAGAGCCCTGCCTCTGTTCTCCTGGTCCTGAACGCTCTGGGTTCTAATCCCATCGATATCCCATTAGCATCCCCTCTCTGGGTCCCCGCCACATGAAAGAAGATGTGTCGGTTCCCCCTCTCTGATTCTATTGCTCTGGCAGACCGTAGGGAGGACGGCCACAAAGAGCAAATGTGCTAGAGCCAAAGGGCCAACCCAAGTGTGCTCACAAATGTCCTGTGTGTGTGTGTGTGTGTGTGTGTGTGTGTGTGTGTGTGTGTGTGTGTGTGAGAAAAAGCTGCCACCGCCACCTCAGAGGCCCCCTAGCCTCCCTGGGAAGTATCAAACCAGAGCCCTCTGCGGGCTTCCAGCGAGAGAGCTTCTAATTAGCGTCTTTGTTGCCACTTGAATGGTTTGCCAGAGATTGGCAAGGGGCCCCAATGGAGTGATACCAGCACGCTAAGAAGCTGGTCATAAAAATTACCCCCCATTCTTTCCACCGTCACCTGTCACAAAGGAGCTCTCAGGTAGGAAACTGAGGCCAGATCAGCGCCATGTTACCTTTTTAATCCACCTCCTCGGAGCCCAAGAACCCATGTTTGGTCAACAGGTGAATGCTAGGTTAGTGCTAGCTAGCTGCTGATAAGCTCGGAGCATCTTGGCAACAAATAAAAAAAAGAATAAAATCAAACAGTCATTATAACTTCTAATAATTCATGTTACTGGTAATGCACACATAAAGTAGTCAAACAATATGCTAAAAAGGGCAGGTCGGGTTATAGAGGATGGCAAAAACCATTGTCTGAGTGGAAATACAGTGAGAACTATTGGCAACATGGGTTGACATGCATACAGATGTGCTTAAAAGTAGGATCTTCAGCTTTAATTAGGTACCAGATTGTCTGTTTTTAGTAGGATACATTTGAACAAAAGTGAATGACACTTGCACGTTTACCTATTATTTCAACATGTCATTCGTTTTCTTAATATATGTTATAGAATGAAATCATGTCAAAGCATCCAAATTATTTAAATCATTTTTGTTATTTTTGAGGCGTTACATGTCCTCCTATTTTATGCTTCTTAGCAACAAGTGTGTTAGTTCACTGGCAACCAGCACCTTATTAGTAATTAATTATTTGATTAGAAAACATGTAACTTGGCATCGTGAAGTTCTATGATTGGCGGCTGTATGAGGATGCAACCATTAACTGTTGCTGGAATGAGCACTCCATAAAACGTGTGCTATATTTGACTATAAGACAAACTATCAGTATGACATGTTACTGGTTTATAGACAGGGTAGTCAACAAGTCCAGTTTAAACCCTGAATTGTTGACAAATTTAGGTTAAATGGGTTAGCATACAAATAAAACCCACATTTTATTACCAAAGATGGACGTCATTGTCCTATCACAAAGCAGCCTGTTCAGAATGCTTTCAGATCTATACTTATGGCATCTGACACGCTGCTTGGTGAGCGTCGTGGCAGGAGTGCAATGAATGTCAAGGCGACTCGGAGCTTTAGCACCGACCGACACGTTTTAAGCTCCGCTGTAATCCAGGAGGGATCAGTTGGGTAAATCATGGCATAAAGCTTAAAACCATAATTGATTTATGTATTTGCTGACCGAAGACGCCCAGAGAGATTACCAGAGGGAGAGAGCTGATGATGGATAGGCCAGCCCCCTCACACAGGCTGCATGCAAGGTGGGGGTTGAATTCAATTGAAGGGAGATTTGTCTACTTGAAGAGTAAGAATGTCTGAAAACAGCGTGTGAGTCTGAGAACAAATGCATGTATCGTTAGAGGTGTACGTACTAAATCATAACCGTGTTTTAAAATGTGTATTCCGATGTATTAAGTCAAATTTAATCAGTTTTGTAGCAGAATATCACATTTAATTGGAATACGAAATTCTGTTCATTTTGATGTAATTTCTTTAGGTTTTCTTTGCTTAAACACAATCTAGTCAAACAAATCAGACTTTAAAAACCCATTTGTCAAATCATAGAATGGAAACTCCTCTTTAAGTCATTACAATCCCCTACATTTACATAAATTACTGACTGACTGAGCCCAGCAATTACAATTTTTTGTATAGTGATGAAAATATGAAACTTATATTTGTATAGCGAAAGATCAGACTCCTTCATTGTATTGAAAATTAACTAGAAGACGTCGGATTGGGACATTTTCAGTCTTTCTCTAATTGACATAAAAATTTGAAGATTGTTAATGATGAGGTATTTGATACTGAATGTCATTTAATTGGTCAGATTGTTTTCCTGCCATAATAAGCCCATGATTTTCTCTCCTGACACGTTATGAATCCTCTCTTTCTTGTTTACTGCCCGACTGTCAGACATCTCCAAGGTCTCTCTTGACCGCTTCCAGATTGTTTTGTGTTTCTCTGTTTGTCCCTGGGCCCCGAAAGGCGAGAGTGGGATAGTAAAAGAAGAAGGGGGGGAGAAAAAAAAGCCATTCCATTTCCTGGACTGATCACTGAAGCGGGTGGCTCTGACATGTCATGACTCAAACCGCATCATTTCTGCCACTCCTGTCTCGCCGCTGACCTTACAAATGATGCTGTAGGCTCCCATCATATGCCATTACGCATGGTGTAAAACAGGATGGGGTTTTATCCCCCTCATCCGTGCAGCAGCACCCAGACACCGTCTGCAGTTTAGACGGTGCAGATTAGAGCGGCAGTTTTCTCTGTGATGGTTTTGTCCATATACTGTCTTTTTTTATTTTATTTTTTTACCTCTTCCTATCCTGCTTGTGTTTTATTGCCTGCTGTGAGTGTTGGTCTGACGCGAGGAGCTGAAGCTTCCCTAACAGGTGTTTGGGTGCTTATCACCCACGTCTGTGCCCTTATCTCTGGCCCTCAGCTTCCTGCATCCTCTCTCTTGCATGCCTCAGAGTGGGGATATATTTCACTTAGCCTCTGACCCGAAACTTCCTCCCTATCTCTTTGGGTCTCTCTCCTTCTCTCTCTCTCTTTCTCTCACACACACACCTAGCTGGCTGGTCGACAGACAGCACGAAGCTGTGGAGACATTTCATCATCATCATCACCTAACTTGACTTTCTTCTCGTCTTCTTCATATTCCTCAGAGCCAACAAAGGATCGCAAAATTGAAGATTCTAGCAGATAATTAAACCAGGCCTATAACTATCAATTAATTCTGTTAGCAATGTTTCTGTTGATTATTTTCCCAATAAATCAATTAATGGTTTAGTCGCCATAAAATGTTAGAAAGCTCCCAAGGTCACGTCCTTAAATGTATTAAATAGCCAGTGTAACATTGGCATTTGTCCTTCATAAATGACTTCAATGATTATCAAAATGGCCCATTACATTTTTTGTCGATAGACTAATGAATCAATGAACATGTACAGCCTAGTACTTCAGTACTAGGCTGTACATGTTATTTGTGCAGCCCCACTAACAAAACAACAAACCCAAATATAAAAAGTTAACAAATATTTTAATTTATTTCTATTTTGTTTTCCTCCATTGGACACAGATCCAGAAAGAAGCAAGCCGTTGAATTAAAGTGGAAATGTCTTAGTGGCTCCAGCACAGAGTGAGCTTTGACGGGGTTTATAGCCGTGAGTTTGATCCAGCATTTTGTCCGAGTGATTGGTCTCAGGCTTTAGCCCCACCTTCACATTCCCTTTTTCCTTCCATGCTCCCAAGTCTCACACAGGGACAAAGGCTAAAGTGTCTGTGGGATGGGGTTGTGATGCTGGTTTGGAGGGGGTTGACCCCCTCAGAGGACCTGACAGGGGCCCTTCTTTTTTTTTTTTTCTAATCCCCATTCTGAGTGGGCACAGAGGGGAGAGAGCCCACAGTCTAACACCCATGAGAGAGTCTATTGTGAGCGGTGGGCTCTGTTACAGTAGGATGGATGCAGGGGTCTCAGGCCCAGATAAACGCCAGGGTCAGCCAGGCCCCTGTTATTTACAGTAGGCCCTTTCATTGCCCGAGTGAAACAGGAGCCTGTGGTGGAGGTGGAGGTGGTGGGAGGGCTTCAGGGGAGGACCACTGTTTGTGCTCAGCCAGGCCTCCACTATAGGTCAAAGAGCAAGGGGGGTGGGGCCGCAGGGGTTACAGACCTGACTTTTGTCTGTGTGCTGGGGGGGTTGCTGCTTCATAGGGGAAAAAGAAAAGGTGGGTGGGTGGTGGGGTTGTTGGTTTCAGAGAGAAAAGGTGGCAGTGATGACTTCCAAACACACTTTTCAGTGATGTGACATAACTAAAGGATATTTGGTTCAGGTTGTGCGCCTGAAGGATTTGGAGCAAAAATCAGATCCCAATATTACTGCCAATATTGCAATTAAGATGATTTTCTTTACATTTCCTATGAATGAAACTCATTGGTGGTCTACACAATAGGCCTGTCAAATCTAAATGAATTAATAATCACAACTTATCTTGTTTCTACACAAAATAATGAAACGATACAGTTGCTTGTTGCTGAGTCCACTCCAACTTAGCTTGTTTTTTACGGACCAACGTATAGAATTAACATTAATTAGCTGCAGCTGACTAGAGCTGGGTATCAAACCTCAGTGTCTCATTGGTTTCGACCAAAGTGCATCCCTAACGCCAAACTGGCTTGACAGGCTCGTCAAATTTGCAATCATGTTTATTCATTTTTGATTGAATAGATCCTGATTTAAATCAGAAACTTGCCAATTATAGACTGTTTTATTCATAGTAAGTTCTTGTACGTCTTCTGTGTTAACATATGTAACATTTGCAAATTTGGCCTTCTATTGTAAAATAAAAAAAGAGGTTTTCCAAAAAAAGTATCAAAGCATTGAAAAGTATTGCACGTCTAGTATTGGTACCAAAACGCAGCTATCGTATCCGCACTATAACTCAGCCCCACGACTTTTAATTTGGTGGGGAAGGTTTTCATTAAAGTTGGCATACAAAATAGTTTTACCTAAAATTGCAGCCCTTGTGATTGGAAAACTGCAGTCTTAAGTGTCAATTTGGATTTCAAAATGATAAATTGTGCAGGTGCGTTGGGTTGGGAGGTTACATGTAGATGGAATTGATGCATTGGAAAGTGAAGAGTTGTTGCTTGAATATTAATACTTTGGCTGATGGAACCCAAATGGTGTGAATTTTCAGTTTGGATTTCACTTCAGTTTAAGGAATGTTTTCTGACACATGAGCTAAGGATCTATTTTTGGACGTATTGATTCTTTTCCAAAGTAATGAGATAATGTGAGCCCCAAGTTTCTCACTTCACAGCAGCAATTTGTATTTCTGCACTTTTCTCATTTTATTTATGGAGGAAGTAGCACTGCAAAGCCCTTTCACTCTGTGGTGCAGGGTCTTGTTTTTTAACAGGGGAGTATTGCTTCTGCTTCTGTGTACAAGCTGCTCCAAACAAATTGCCCCTAGTGGGATTAATAAAGTTGTTTGTATTGTATTGTATTGCTTCAGAGTCTGATGATTTATTTTATGTAGGTTGGTCAGGAAACACAGGTTGGAATAAGGATGAGAACCTGCTGCACAAAGAGAAATGGCAGGAGTGTTAGAACTCAATAGGTGTTTTTGCTCAGAAAAGTGAAAATACACCAAAATGACTGCTTGCTGTAATTGTCCTAAAGTGACACAGTGACCTACATAAGCACAGCATATAAGTTGACCCACTATAGAAGCTAAAGAAACTTACAAGAAAGGGGGGAAAGGGGTTTAGAACAATTTACTGTAATTAATAACGTCATCTTCACTCAGTTAGGTCATCTTCAGTCTCACGTGACATTCAGTACTTCATAATAATCCCTATTTTTTGACAAATCCCAAACCTAAATGGTCTCAAAGCAGAAACATCTTTCACCTCTACACTGGAGCAGTTGCTGTCAAGTACATTTATTAAGCTTAATCCTGCACGATCCATTACCAACCCAATTCCTATTTGTTGCCTTGCATTAAGAAATGGGAAGTTGCCAAGGGCCAGCAGGAGAAAGAGAACCGGTACCATCTGCCCGAAGACTCAAGCATAATCTTGCCATAATCTTGGTGTCAACCTTGTATATTACACGGCAAGGACGGAGGGAAAAGCCAGCAAAGACGTAAAATAAGGACAGCAGTCTCTCAGACATTCATTTGTCGGAACAGATTTTATTATTTTTACTTGGACAATGGCGGGAGGGGTTAAAGGTCAGCAGGCAAGGACTTTACAGAAGAAGCAGGGTGCGGTGGGGGAATGTAGGAGTTTGGTTTGACCCCCCCACCTCTCACCCCTATTGTCCTGAGAGAACACAAAGGCTCCTGTCAAACTCCTAGTGGTCAGCGCTTCAGCCAAACCCGTCAAGCCGCAGCAGCACAGGGTTTGAATCTGGCTGAAGCCGCCACCAATGACCAATCAGGAGACAAAGACAAACATAACTGTTTTGTCTTCTCAAACGTCTTTTTTCCAAAATGTAGAAGGAGCAGGGAAAGAAGTGACTTGTTCTTTTTCTGACCTTTTTGTTTAGAGATGTAGTCCGTGGTGGAACATGACTACTTACACATCACAATTTTGAGGTACTTGAGTATTTATTACTTTACAGATTCACGTTTTCCACACAGAAATATGTTCATCTTATAAATTTGATGCATTGCTATTGACAAAACCAATAGTATGTATAATATTTTAAAATATCTCCAACATTAAAATACTGATTACACAAATGCATCATCATCACTATTCCTTTAATATAAGATGAGAATTAACAATACTTCCACATCTTTCAGGAAAACACTAAGTATTTAAAGGTTGGACTATTTATTTAAAAAATTTTTTTGCCATGTTATAAGATTTTGTTTATTTAGCTTTATTTTATTCAATTCTATAAAAGCGAGTTGGTTAATGCCCTGATTGGCCCTAGAAAAAAAACAAGCAGAGCTGTGCAGCAGTTATTAGTCAACCGCTACTGTCCTCATTCATCCGCCCGTAACAGCAACTGTGGCGGCTTGCATAAAAAATGAGTCTGTGACCGAAGTCCCGCTGACATTTTTCACCTTTTTGAAAAAGAAAAAAAAAATGCAAAAAATAAAAAGTATTGGATCAGAGAACACAGCTGCAGCACCAAAAAGGGCTTCCTGGAATTAAATTTTCTCTGCTTATGTCTCGCTTTCTGTCCTCTAAATACCCTTGACATATTATGGACGAGATCAAAAGCCCAGGAGAGAGATGTGGGCTGCATGTGGGTGTCAAGGTACAATGTAGGCTAGAGCAAGGCCTTACAAAGGGAATATGCACTCCAGCGTCTGATTTGTCTCTGTCCTCGACCAATCCTCTCGTCGATGTATAGTTCAGTTCAATTTAAACAAATTTTAGACAAAACAGAATTACAGACAAATACAGACTAAATGATGAATCAACAGATCCATACTGAAAATAATCAACAGTTGCAGACAGCATTCTGATGAAGATGGGTAAGTTAATTGACAGGTGATGACCCCCTACAGTTTATATAAGATGCTCATAGTGTATCAATGTCAATGAAAAATGTCAATGAAAAATAATTATTTGTCAGGGAAATCAATCTTTTAATTGAGTCGATTTTCTTTGTATTTTTCTTTGTATTTTATTTTTAGAAAAATTTTATTTGACAGAATTTTGTAGTCCCGTGAATTTCTTGCTTTTAAGTCTTTTTAATACTTCAAATCTCCTCATAAATCCACACAAATAAAATTAATTTGTGTGTTAGCAGCTCTTTAAGGTTCATCCCCACTTATTCAACTTTGAAGGAAGTGCTATCATGCACCGATTTGCAAAAATATTAAGTGGCAATGAGGCAAAATTTCCAAAGAGAAGCAAAAGTGTTGCAACAAAGTTGTGTTTTCCAAACTTTTTTTTTTTTAATGTAATTGTGGTCAGGGAGGAGCCTCATTAACTGCTTAACGGCATCTTTATTAATACTCCCCAGCGATGTGCTGCTAATATAAACCTAGCCACAGTTTGTCAGTGAACAAAATTTTCTCGACGTCTTTGTGATGAACAGTATAAACTGTAACAGCCAGTCTCTGTTTGTTGGCCAGAATTATGGCAGCCGGGCCTGTACACAAGCACAGAGGTCAGTGGACATGGTACAGCTTTCACATGGCCCTGAGGTCCTGACCCCCACCTTTGTTGGCCATATTCACCCCCCTCCTCCGAGCAAGGACCGAAGCCCTTTGAGCCGAGCCCTCAACCCCCCGCAGAGCGCGCCCCTTCAGCACATTAATAGTGGCACTGGAACTAATTGCCCAACCTTAGATGTGCTTGAGACCCAGATTGCCTCAGCTGCCAGTGCGCTGCAAACCCCCCAACACTCCACCCCAAACAGAAGAAAACCTTCAAAAGAAGAATTGCAAAATTGCTGGTTTCTCTGCCCAGTTCTTTGGTAAAACACAGCTCTTCTCTTCAAAGGGCTTCATTTATTTCTTTGTGTTACTGTAAATGTGCATCTATTCAAGCTTGTTTTGAAAACATCACCCTCCCTTTTCTTGCCGCGCTTTCGATTTTTGTCTCGCCATTCAGCAATGGCATTGGTTTCGCTTTTTTCCCTGCAAGAGGACTGACAAGTACTCACTATGTACCTCACGCCTTGGCGAGACCTTCCCACACTTGCCATCCATCGCCATTTTGTTGCTAACCTCGTCAGGCACGATAAAACGCCAAATCACCCTTTTGTATTTGGCACACATATCGGTAATCCTTCCCATCATTCTAAAATATTGTCTTTCAGGCTTGCACTTTGAACTGTGAATTGCAGTACGGGTATAAAGTGGTGTCTAGCACCAGACTGTTGCTGTTCACACTGTCATGTCTGCCGTCTTCTCGGCTGCATTCAGCGTCACCCGAGTTCAAAGAGACACTGAGAAAGAGGGAAGCAGCCTGAGAGGCGTTTTATGATTTTATTGGGCCAGAGGAAGCATTGTTGGGAAGGTGTTGGACCGTTATCTGTGCTCTGTCTCTCATAATGTCCCTACAGACTGTCTGCTTGTTGACACAAGCATCTTGTGGATGCATGTGTCTATATAATGTATTAACACAGAATTTAGTTACAGTGCTCCTTGATTGGTGAGGAAAAGCGTTTTTCAGGTAAACATCCAGACCTACGATTCTCCCTCAGTGTGTCGGGTCAGATTAACTACACACAGGGCTCTTCATACACAAACCCTTCATATTTGTGTTAATACGCCAAAGTCACTTTGCACAGTTGCCAGATGCCAGAAGCATTTGCACAATCTGAGCGAAAATACGCACGCACAGAGATAAGCATCCTAGCGTCCATGTCCCTACTCATTTTCATTTTCAAGGAATGGGTTTTCCTCAATTTCTACGGCACTGTCTGTGACGGAACAAAAGACATGCATATTGAAGTGGTGAGGGAATACAGTAAGACAACAGAAACGTTATTTCAGTGATCATGTGAGAATGAAAGTGGGATTTAACAGAACATTGATGTTTCCCCCCCGTGTCTGATTGGCGTATGCAAGAACATGGCATTGTTTTTAGGAGATACAACTGAATTTTCCAGTACTGTATTGCCTTCAGTCTTACTGAATCAGGAAGGAAATATTACCATTATGGCCGACTGGTGCCATTTTTTCAACAGTTCCAAATCAAAATATGATTTCATATAATAATTTTCATTTTAGTGAGGGAGAGTCTGCTCTGTATTGAACCAACACATACACTCACAGGGCTTTCATCAGGGTGTTTTACAGAATGGGTAATCTCATACATTCCCTTTCGCTGTTCCTGTGCTGCCAGCAGACCACGGGAGTTGTGGTCTTCTCTTTAATGTCATGTGATTCTTACAAAAACCCTCATTACACACAGTCTTATATAAAACTCCTCAGCAGCTGTGGAAAAGACTGGTAATGTTTTTATTGGGAGAGGGGGTTCATGTCCAAAAATACCTTGTTTACTGTCTTTTTAATTAATTCAGTGAGCTCTTTAAAGATGCTGGTTAAAATACACAGGAATAGAAGGAAAACTCATTTACAGAATGTTGTACATACTGCTCGACTTCATTTTCATTCATCAATTCATACGTAGATTAGTC
>JAVQJD010004279.1:0-11152 GCA_036023655.1 Nannoperca australis
CTTGACTCTATTTTCTATTCATTTCACAACGTATGGTGGTGAATAAGTGTGACTTTTCATGGAAAACACAAAATTGTTTGGGTGACCCCAAACTTTTGAACGGTAGTGTATATACACACTTCTGTATGCTGCCGAAATTCCCAGACTTTTTTGGTCAACCCTCTTTCACTGCTCAGCGTGTTTTCCAGCGGACACATACTACATCTCAGCCACGAGCAGATTGTGCCTGTTTGTTGTCTGATATCTCGATCTAACCACTCTGAGAGGGGGAATCCTACAATGTTTCAACTCAAATGATGAAACCACATCACACATACTAACACACAGACACATACTGTATATTAATACATGTTCCTGTTTCTGACATCTCCTAGAAAATGGCATTTAAACAACTGCCTACACTAAGGTGACTCATACACCCACTGTTCACATATTTCCACACACTATCTTACAAATACTCACTCATGCACTTAAATTCACTACCGGCAGTTAACTTGTAAACTTAATACCTACAACAGTGACACAATTTGTTGTTTCCAGTAACCCTATATAACAGGTCAGCTGCCAGGCTTCTGATTGGCAGGTACACAGGTAGTGCAGGATGATGTCGCCTAAGTGACCACAGATACAGAATCATAATTATCCAAAACCGTGACCGTCTGGGAGGCATGTGCTCAGAAGATGTTTCATCTGAGGCTATTACTCAATACCACCTTCTTAAGGTCAACATTACATTGGGTTCAATGTCTTCAGGGTGTTTTCTGTGTCTTTCTTTTTCTGCAGCCAAGCAAACTACTGCACGTGGCATCACAAACTTAGGTCCATGGAAACCATAAGCGTCATGGGTTAAAAGATCCCTCCTGGACATGTTTTAAGGTTTCTCCCCCATAAAAGTTAAATTACCTTATTAAAAATTCTTAAATTTAAATCTGCTCCTTCTCCATCATTGAAAAATCTGATGAATATGCAAAAAAACTTTTACTTTTAGACTTGAGATGCCTACTACGTTGCATATTGGGTCCACGATTGGCTTTAAGTTGAGATGTCACCAAATCCTGCTCGTATGTACTCAAATTTAATGTGAGCACATAGAAAAGTTCCCGCTTTAACAGATGAAGATATAAAAGCCTTCTAGTGTCAAACACTGCACATGCATCATTCTGCAAACTTCCAAGTGAATAAGCAAAGCTCATTTCTGTGGGGAGGGGGACTCTAAGTTGATGACAAAGAAATCCTCTGTCAATAACACAACAGGCAAACGGATGTAAATAAGCAACCTTTACATTTGCATTATGTGTTGTTGTTGTTGTTCAAGCTGTTTGTGCTTCTCTAAAGTCAACAGTTGCACGGGATCCTTGTTGTTCAGAGACTGTTTGATGTGTGTGTAACTGACATGACTGCTGTAGTCATCCATCAACGGTCCAAAGCCCACAATACAAACCTTACTTTTAATTACAGTCTCACTGAACATGGAACGACATACTGTTACTCTCTACGAATGACAATTGTTCCGCCCCAGTACATAACTGCAGACTGGCAATTAACTGAGATATATGTCTTGACGGGTGTAGACAGCCTTTCAATACTCACAATGCTAGTCATTATAAAGTAGGTCAAACCAGTTTCATGGATCAGCGTTACATCACAAAACCTGACAATGATAACACACCTCCAGTTCTACCCCTAAAGTTAGATGTTAAATAGTAGAACGATATAACGCACTTTTTATTCTTGTGTGGCTGAAGGCCGAACACATGAGATTCCTCCTGGGAGGCAGTATCACCGAAATAATCGACCACTTAAGAAAGTATGAAGTAGCACACACAGTCATGTGTTGACACACACCTGCTGCTTGCCACAGTGTGCGTATGTGAGAGAGAGAGGGTTATATATACTGTTCTTTTCATACAGTGCTTAAAGAAGCATCTGTATGAGTGCTTCAGGAAAGATATCTGAGCTGACCTCTCACTGCTGTCAGAACAAGCCACTCACACATCCCACAACATTTGCTTGCTCAACTATTACACTAATATTGCTCAGTCCTCCTTGAAGAGAAGTGTATGGCTGCACGGCGGAGCTCTTGTGTTGGGTTTTTTCTCACACTGCCACACTATTTCCAAAATGTACACAAAGTTGTGAATCATGCTGTCAAATTGTATTGCAGGATAATGATAAAATAGGTGACAAATCTGCCACAAAACAAGCGAGGGAAACTACAGAGCATTACGCGCAGGCTGCTGCGTATTACCCTTCTCTTCCTCTGTCCAGACACACACACACACACACAAATGGTTGTTTTTTTAAAGAGTAAAAACACATCATGATAACATTGTATAATAGCCACAATCCCTGAGTGATATACAGTACAGTTCCTGTGCTGTGGTTCACGGAAACACTTCTCTACACTCCTCTCTCCTGTCTTTGGGCACTGGTGTGATAAGGCAGTGATGGCTTATATTACTTCACTTGGGTAGTCCCGGGGGGAATCCCCCTGGTGTGTGGGTGTGTGTGTGTGTGTGTGTGTGTGTGTGTGTGTGTGTGTGTGTGTGTGTGTTTCTGTGTTGTCTGTGTGTGTGTCCCCACAGAAAGTGAAGAATGCCACCATTGAGCACCCTGCTATTGCGCCAGCAATCCTCTCCCCCGCAGCCCCGCCCCATCCCATTCTCACTTGCACTCTGACGTACTCTGGAGCAGATTTGGTAACACGAAGATAAAAGCCTTCCTCTGTTTCTCTACTTTCCTCTTTCTCCAGTGTCACCAGAGCGCTGAGTGCTGGTGCCTTGGCCGTAGACATAGAGAGCTCATTCAAACGGACACAATCACTTTTCACTTCTGCTTTGTGATAAGCCAGAGTTCAGTGTCTCAGTGCAATATGCCCACCACATAGTCAGCAGCTCAGCACACAAAGATGCTACACCACCGTATATACTACACCTGTGCACGAAATGTGACGAGCACGTTTAATGTCATAAATCTGACGCCGCTGACAAGCCTGCAGAGGTTTAACAGTTCAATGCAGAGGCAGCAGACACTCAACCTGTCAGTGCAATTCTTTATTGCCATATAATTAGTTTTAGAGGCAGGAAGAAAAAGAAGAACAAAAGGAATTGATTTGATTTGTAAAATTCAATTTGTCTGGCAGAAAACAGCAATACCAAAATTCACTCACCATTCATTCAAGATGTTTTTGCTGTCTGGAACAAACTGGCCACCTTGTTCACTTTGTGTGGAACTCAGAAGGAACTTTACCTAAAAAATAATAATAAAACAGGACCAATGTCAGAAAGAATGGGACGGGACTGACCTTGTCTTCAGCAAGTTTGTTTCTTGTTTGTAAAAACTGCACGGTGGAAGTTTGTCCAGATTAAAATGAGCGTTGCATGAATGGCTGTGAGTGCGAGGACAAGGAAAGAGGGTACAGACATCAAATTGTTTGATAAATAGACTCATCATTTTTTTTACTTGTGGAATGTTAATGTAAGTAAACAAAACTACACACCCTTTTTCCTGTTCCACCTGCCTTTTGCCAGTGTATGTGTAGAAATATGGCTTTTTTATATTCTGTTCTAAGGCAGCTTGTGTTGCAGAGTTGCCTTTTACATTTTCAGAATTTATTGTTTCTTGCTCGCTAGCTGGCCGGTGAGATATAGTTCCTCGATGCAGCCAGGAAGTGTATGTTTAGCCACGGTGAAGCAAAACTTAAGAGCAGACCCAAATTGAAAAGAGGAAATGTGGCTGCTGATATACAATATAAATGTTGTTTAGAAAAACACAAGTTGTACATTTTCGTCACCTTGTGGGGAGGGGACTCGCCTACCATTTGGGGACAAAAAGCTTAGACCCTAAAATGGAATTTTAGGTTTATAACTTGTTTTTTGGGGGTGCAAATTAGGTTTAAGTAAATTTTGAGGCTGAGTATGTAAAGGCTTGGGGTGACTCTCCAAGGAAATCAATGCAAATCAATGCAATGTCCTCCTTGGTGACAAAAACTAGCACTTCTGTGAGTGTGTGTGTGTGTGTGTGTGTGTGTGAGAGAGAGTGAGTCACCTGACACGCGGAGCTGGTGGACGCAGTTGATTACCCACACGTCCAATTCTATTAAAAGGACACGGTCATAATCTCTAATCACTTCCAACGTCTGGCAGAATAAGAGAGTAATCTGGATTACACGTCACCGTGGTGAAGTCACGGCCGAGGCAGCTGCTACCCTGACCAGACAGGGAGAAGAGCGGGAGACAGACCAGGTGAAACACAAAGACAGGGGGAAGACAGGACACTATTAATGCCTTATTTTTTTAAGGAAAATTATCCATTTACAAAATCTTACTGTACATGACCTAAGCATCCTTATAGATACTGACAGTGGACAACAAAAGGTATTGACATGCATTGGTACTTGTGCTGATGAGCAATTATTCACATTAATAAAGCAATTATAATGGCCCCTCTTAAAAAACAAACGATCCATTTATATGACCTGCATGACCCAAACATTAAAATTCGGACAGCATAGGACATGCAGAAAAACTTGTAATCTATGCCTATAGGATATGTTTTGCCCTAAAAAACCATGAGGATGGAACTACATTTACTAATTGATTGGCAAGAGAAGAAACAGAAAAGAACGTGATGATGCAGAGATGAGGCTATCCGTGAAGCGTGCAATATCCAGCCTGCATTCTCCTACACTGTCAGAAGCTTGAACCCAGTGTTCAGCTCACCCCCAATCAGATGGAAGAAACAAGTCGTCAAACTATTCACAACTGTTCCAACAAGTGTGAATTGTGCGCAAATGAGCCTCTGGTAGTCTGAAGCCTGGTGGCATGTGATTTGCATGGCAGGCTGCAGCTGATCCTGGCAGCGTGGGGCTGACCAGAGCTCTCCAGCCTGGATCACCATTCGCTCTTCGGGCATGTTACAAACAAAACTTTGCAAATGACTGACTGATGCGATCAATCGGGGAAAAGATGGGTCTCGTTGCATTGGTGTTTTGGTGGACACGCGGGGCTTTTCTCTGCATGCACGGGCAAAATGCATGGCTTTCTTTCCTGCAGGTCAGAGGCGATCCGTTTCAAGGTGTAACAAGGAAGGATTCCCCGGGGAAGACTGGTAGCATGCACACTAGCCTGTCGTGAGGGAGTAAAGTCACACGTGTGCACTTTCACAATTGTGCGTATTTCGTGATTAAAAACGCCACACTTGTCGCTCTGACTGCTACACCTTTCCCCCAGCAGCAGCAGTGCTTTTGTTCCCCCCCCCGACCGGTCCTCTCAGCTAAAAACGCCTCGAGTCTGTGCTCATCAGGTGAGGACGAAGAAGCAGCGCTGCCGTGCGAAGTCCTCACATTCACAAACCTGTTGTGTGTGTCTGCTTGACGAACCGAAAGCTTTTTATCTTCGGGTCTACGGTCTTTTCATCCCCCGCTTTTTCCAACCTTTGTCCCCGGATCGGGAGAGAACGTGTGGGAGTGAGATTTACTCTCGACAGCTCCTTCATTTGTGTCTCTCTGGGAATGAGAGCAATATCAGACTGTAAAACTATCACCTCCAGAACAACAGGTTAACACTGAGTGTGCTGATGTTGGAGCCGTGGCACATTTCTGTGACTGTGTGGACCAGGTCGCCTTTGCCGAATGAAAACGAGAAGCGCTTTACGGCTAAAAATACCTGTCTACGACTATATTTGGCTTGGCTGGATCACAATCACAACGCTAAAATAGTCGGCCCCGCCCAAGAACAATGAATGGGCTCTCTGCTATCTCACTCTGCCTCCGTCGGCCAGGTGCTAAATTTAGCAATAAGCCTTGCGTCAATCACAAGTCTCAGTGCGTCATGGCTTCCCCCGCCCACCGGAGCTCCTCATTGGTCAGACTTAGGACGTCGACTGAAAAATACGCGCCTCGTGATTGGCTGTTGTGTATTATTGTTCTCAGCTGCTCCGGAGGTACTTTTTTAATTTTGAGGTTGCTGAGTACTCTAGGAGGAGGGCGTCTTCTCATGTCCTGTGTAAGGTTCGTCTTGTCCAAATGCATGAATAAAGAAGATAAAAAGATTAAACACACATTTTTGGAGACAATGGCCCCTTGATTGAGTCAAATAAACTTTTTTTTTTGCTATATAGGACTTTTTCTATAGCCTAAAGGCTATATACAGCATTTTATCATGCACTGTAGATATGTGAAGCAAATCAAATGTTATGTATAAAATACAATTTTAAATAATCATATAGTTTTATTGTCAGTAATCACAATGTAATTTCTTTGATTAAAAACTTCTGTTAATAGGATGAGAAAATTCCATTTAGGCTACTCCCACCTTTGTGTCAGGACTTAAAAAAAGTGGCAATGAGTAAAGCAGGACACTGATATTGGATCATTTCAGTAAACACAAAGTTCTTATAATGGGCTAAATGACTTGGGGCTTGGGGCTAAAATGGGCTAATAAAGGTCTTAAAAATAGCCCAAATTGAAGCAATTCAGATATCCTATCAGTAGATTTAATTTGATGGTGCGCCTTTATGGTCTGTCTCATGACAAAATAACATGATTGGCTTAAGGCTGTAAGGAGAGACAGAGTCCATATGGACCATTTCCACACACAGCTCATGCGTCTCAGGAAGCATGGGGCGAAGTGCCAGCAACAATCTGTCCAAGGCACATCAAGACACACGGGCATTATGCAAAATGTACTTTTTAAAGTATTATTACCTTTGGCCTGTACTCATTTATATGTATTTGTATTTGTATTTGATGTACATCATCAAAAAACACACAAAGCAAAACAACAATTCCATGTCTTGCTCAAAGGTCAGAGAAGGTTCAACATTTCTGCACATAAACAGATTAGTTACTTAAGTACAAGCGATACAAATATACTAAATGTAAAAATACTCATTATACAAAATGGCCCCTTTTAAAATCTTATATTTTTATTATTGATTCAGTAACATGGGTGCAGCGTTTTAATGTTGTAGCTGTGGCCAGGGTGGAGTTAATTCTAACTACTCTATACACTCAAGTAATTTGTTTAACAATGCATCATATTTTGTAAGATATATATGTTTCGTACGTACAACCGTAAGTAACAAATCACTATAGTTGTTTGATAAATAAGTAAAAGTGCAATATTTGTCCCTAAAGTAGCCTATAAAGTAGCATAAAATAAACCAATTAAGTAAAGTACCTCAAAATTGTACTACAGTACCTGGGGAAGTGTACTTGTACTTACTTTTCTCCTAGAAAACGTTGAAGGTGACAAACGTGATTTGACCTGATAAGTGTTTTCTGAAAGTGAAATCGCAATAAAATATATTTTTTAAATTTGAAGTTTTTCAAGCACATTATTTATTATCTTTTTTTTAAATGTTTTTAAATTACTCTCTATTGTAATGATAGGAATAAAATTCCTACAGGCAGGGTGTGGGCTAGCCGGAGACGCAAGCCCGCCCGCCGGATCCCCCTCTGCTTCCTCCCCTGCAACCATCAAACCAACCGCCTCTTTCCCTCGCTCTGTCTGATCCTCTCTCTCTCTCTCTCTCTCTCTCTCTCTGTCTCTGGCACGGCTCTCTAGGCTTATGTGTCTGGTAGGCTACTGTACGAAGAGAGAGAGAGAGAGAGAGCGCGCGCGAGGGAGCTGGAGCTCTACTTGGAGTGACGTCACCTCTCCCATGGCGTCACATTGACGTAGCGCATACCAGCTCTATGTGGAGGCAGAGCCCACATAAATGCACTATTTGACTTTCTCCCCTCAGACGGCGCACATAAACAAACCCGCGTTACAACTCCACACTTTGCAAAGCCCACACCAGCACTGACAACACTCAGCTCACGGGAACGGACGCAGACACACTCCTTACACCCGGGAGTTTTTCATTTTGTTTTTTATTTTTGCCTCGGTTTTTTTTTTCTACTTTGTGTTGGGTACTTTAGAAAAAGTAAGAAGAACGCGAAACTTTTTACGTCGCCAATGCATCCCGCTCTTCTGCAATATTACCAAGAGGTTGGGTTTTTTTAAACATTTTTTTTCTCTTCATTACTTCGACTCTTGGTGATTATTCTGGATGGAAATAGGATACTTCATGCGAGGTTATTACCACATGTAAAGACGGAACCGCTACGGCAAACCAGTAAGTAAATCGTGAATGAATGAGTACATGATATTCTTCCGTATAGCGTAGCCTACTTGTTAGATTATCAGATTAATACAGAACCAAAACATATTAACCCTCAGCTGTGTGTATGCTATGCATGTTTATATTACCTAAATCCTATATCGTGTTGAAGTTAGATTCTCGTCGTCTGTGGCTGGTCTGTCCAACTTTGTGCGTCTAACCTGTTGATGTGTCAAGCTCCAATACGCGTACAGCTGCTCATATTGTCTGTGTGTGTGTGTTGTGTGTGTGTGTGTGTGTGTGTGTGTGTGGTGTCTCCGGGAGCAAATGAAGCTGAATTAGAATTTAATTTGCGCTGGGATGGTAGGCCTATCATATCCTTTCTGGTTGTCATGGAAATGAGATGCCTCTCACTCACACAATGAATAGTGGAGTCAGACGCACTAATGGTCTAAGAGGAGAATAGTCTAACCTACATTCAGAGAGGAGCCGAGAGAGTGGAGAGTAGAAGCTCTTTGATTTCATGCCATGTGTGGGTTTAATTTTTTTTTGTTGCATTTTTCCCCTCTTATCATTTTCTGGGGAGGCTGTACGGTTAAAGAGTGATTTATAAGATTCTCATGGTGTGTTTGTGAGAAAGTGGGTGTGTTTGTCTGTATGTACAATGTCACTGATCACTGTCACACTGAGTGCATGGGTACTACAATAGTTCTGACAAATGGAGCCTACACAGCACTATGATTCTTAACCCTGGTTTGCTTTTTAGGATCAATAACACCTCATAAAGATGATAGTTGTTTTCCAAACAGTCATACAGACTATAGTCTGAGCTGTCGCCTGACTAGTGGTCAATCGCAAATGTCAGCAGTCTCTGTACACTGTCTTTGTGAGGACATGGCCTCTCCTCCCATTGATCAGAGGGGGAAAAACACCCTCAGCCATTCACCGTAAAGCCACATCAGATTTCTGAAGCCCTCTGTAATAAAGGCTATTTCCTAGAGACATCTGATGGTAACACATACACTGTATTCTATAACAGCTCCCACGGCTTTGGGCTGCCCGTGTCATTTGTCATAAGAAACTGCCACCGCTGAATAAAGGTACTTGAGCAACTTGCTGATTTTACCTTTCTTTCTTTCACACACTCGGGTTTACGCACGCACGCAGCCGCGCACCCAGGCACTTCTGACAGTCTCCCTCTCAGGGCTGATTTACAGTAGACTACTCACATATTTCTCTGGTATCCCCTTTATGTCCTCTCTTTTCTCTGTCTCTGTTTGCTGGAAGCCTCGCGCTGTCCGGGGTTATTGGTGCGAGGGGCTACCGGGGGCTACCGGCGCTCCGGGGCGCGTGCTTTGCAGCTCTTGTGTCGTTCTCTTGGTTACCGGTGCGCGCAGGGCCAGAGCCCCACCGACCGGCTCGGCCTGAGAAGAAAGCGAGAGGGGACTCGTTTTCTCATTTAGAAAAAAAAACAGATTGAATGTCTCACTTTGCAAGAAAATATGTTTTTTGTTGTTGTCTTTTATATAAATGAATATGAAAAATGAATATGACACTTCATTTTTAGTCCTTTAACCCAGCACAAGGGCTGTGATAAGATCGCATTTACGCATAATTATACTCTTAACTTCAAGTTTATATAAGAATGAGGCCATTTATAGTTGTATCAAAGAAAATCTTATTTCTGTTGCTGCTGGAACCAACTAGTTTTTTTAGGCGTAAAGATTTTTTTTCTGCACTCAAATGGCCCCACACAGAATTGAATAATAGCTTAACTGTACCAAATCAACCCTAATTAAATAAACGTTAAACAGCCTGACTTGTTTGTTTACTCTGGTTTGTCTTTTTTCTTTATATCAACATAATTGAAGGCCCTGTGAGGCATTACATTTTTAATAAAAAGCCATATCCTGACCAAGGAACCATCAAAAGAGTTCATAGGCCCACTGCTCTATCTAAAAACCAAGTGGACGAGTTTGATCTGTTCACACAAAGATAAGAGACGACAGCAGGCTGCAGGTGCCTGTAGTCCTGAGTCGTTGTCAACACACAGTATTGAGATGCATACCGGGTGATCTCGACTTGACCGTATCCCAGAGGGTCTGTGCGTCTGGCAGAGAGAGGGAATGGGTGCGGGTGCGTGCGTGACAGAAAGGGGGCGCTCTGGGCCTTGAAATCCGGCGGCCACAGTGCGCCCTGCTGCAGTGAGAGGGAGTCGGAGGCGCACGGCACACAGGAGTCCGCTGGTTTGGTTTCAGGTCCGACTCTCCAAAAATATTCTAGATTTCTCTCTCCCTCTGGATGAACGCTGAGCAAGCGGATGCGGTTGTGATCAGAGGCAAGAAAAGCGACGGCCTGCAGTCACTGGCACAGACTGCTTTTTTAAAAGTTGCCACTTTTGTAGGTCTGTATTTGTAGAAGTGGGGTGTAGTTTTTAACCTGGTTGAATTTGACTTTTGTAGCGCAAAATTAACATTGTATTATAAGGGAGCACAGCATGTGTTAGAATGAAACTTGTCGCCCACGTAAGTCTTGATATGAGCTTAAAGTCCTCAGTTGTGGTTCATAATATTCTCTTTGTAGCATTGATTCAGTGTCATACTTAATGCTAAAATTGGTCTGTTTTATTTACATGCGCAAAATCTCCCTCTTTCTTTGTGTTTCTATGGATTTACAACTGCAACCGTTTCGGTGACAGGCATCTCGTTCTGATGTGCGCGCGGCAGTTTGCATGTACTTTCATTTTTCTGCTTCTTTTCGTCCGATTTACTGATTTTATCTATCACGTTAGATTTGTCGCCAACGATTTCTTGTTAGTGTACACTGAAATTGTTGCTTCCATCAAGTGTTGTGGGATGTTAGAAATGTGGTAAAGTCCAACCTCACCTGCTAAATGGAGTCTGGAAAGGCAGTGCTTATCGTGGGAAAATAGTAAAACATCGATTAATGCTCATACCTCTAAGTGTGATAGAGTTTTATATATATATATATATATATATATATATGTATATATATATATATATATATTGTGACCATATGATGA
>JAVQJD010004287.1:0-44240 GCA_036023655.1 Nannoperca australis
ATCAACCAATAGCAAAGGTTGACCCCATGACGCATATTGAAGGACAGGCCCCCTCATTTGAATAGTGAAGCATCGCAGCAAGCACACACAGAAATGTAAAACGACCAAGAAATGTTAAAAGACCAAGAAATGTTAAATGACCAAGAAATGTTAAAAGACCAAGAAATGTTAAAAGACCAAGAAATGTAAAACGACCAAGAAATGTAAAACGACCAAGAAATGTAAAATGACCAAGAAATGTTAAAAGACCAAGAAATATAAAATGACCAAGAAATGTAAAAATAAAATGCAAAACGGAAAATAATACATAGATAAATACAGAAATATCTATTTATGTTACATTTTATCAATAAATTAATGCCTATATTTTTTGTCAATACTATTTTTGGTGCATTTAATGGCATATCAATTCATTTATTGACTAATTTATTTCTTTATTGTTAATTATGGCAGTTTTGGTCCTCCATAGTCAGCAGCAGGAAGGCTCCCTGCACGGACATCACACGCGCCAGATGCAGCACTGCTCAGGTCGGCAGTGTGACCCAGCCGTTATACCTGCTAAACATCAGCATGTCAGCTTTGTCACTGTAAGAAATGTTAGCATGATAACATTAGTATTTAGCCCAAAGCCCTTTCTAAGTAGAGTCACAGACTGCTGCTACTAGGACTAAGTATACATATGTTTATACTAGACAATTAAGACAACACAAGGATTTCATGGGAATGTGTGTAGCAAATATGTGTATGTGGGGTATCAGGGTCATCAAATCCACTAAACACATCACAACATCACTGTGCATACTGATAAACACACAGCCAAAAATATGCTTGATGCAGACAAATTGTGCAGTATGTCAACAACAAATTGGATGCCCTACCCATGTTTAATGTCATCTCTAGAATACACAAGGTTTTCTTCTGTGATAAATCATAGCTTGACGGCCTCAATTAAAAAAAAAAGTCAACACAGTATTTGCTCTAGCCAGACAGTTTGCAAGTGTGAAACACTTTACATGCAGAGTCTGACTGCTGTGTTTCTTTTGGAGTTAGATTTTGTTTTATTTTATTGCAATATTTATCATATATACTCTTTTTTATTTCTATTTCTTTCGAAATAAATAACTAAACCTTTCAGCCACATTCCAAAATGTTTTTGTTTTTAATTTCTTTCAGGGGAACGTTTGAGTACTTTAAAGGGTGCTCAGCTGCTGCTCCTGGCATCAAACTGTGTTGTTAGTACTGAACTAACTCATTAACTAATAAGCTTTTCTTATACCTCAGTTTCAATCTCATCATCACCTTCCATCACCTGTCTGCCTCTTCCTTTAAACCTCTATTGCTCTAGCATTGGCTATGCCAGGCAGGTGGTATCATTTATTTAAGGCTGCCATATTCAAAGCTGAATGCATGCATAATGAATGACTCTTATCATAAAGAATCACAGCGCAGGTTGGTTTCTCCCAGCTGCTGTGTTTCTTTTCCCTGGCAGGCAGCTCAAGTATCTCTGTCAGTTTGAGCCAAGCAGCGAAACGTCTGTCTTTTAACAACATTTACATCTTATGACACATAGCTACGCCCACATTTACGGCTGGCTTGACCCCTGGATGATTCCTATATGTTTTATTCATATCTGCTGTCACATTAATGTTTTATCCGGACGTCTAGATGTAGCTTTCTTCTTATAAACCTACACTCTTCACTGGCCTTTCAATGTAAATATACAAGAATGAGTGTTGATCATAGACTGTTTCAGTGGGTGTGTTCTTAGATTATCAGCTCATTGCCTTTAAGTATCAAATTAATTGCAGAATCATTGTGTATATCCCCCTAGGGAAAGAGAGATTTAATTAGATATTCAATCTAAATGGCTAACCAAAATGAAATATTCATGACTTAACATAGAAATTCCTTTGATGTCCTTTGGCGATGTTCTGTTTCATATCAAGTGAACACTTATTGATAAAGAAAATATCACACATTAACATTTGCCTGTGCTGCCGGGAATTTTCCAAGTCATTTCAGAGGTATATCGGGTTTAAGCACTATCTCAGATCATATCAGTTACAGAATATAAAATGTGAGAGATTTTCCTATTTTCTGTGCATCAACCCTATGGATATTTAACCCTATGTCAAATATGAAGCTACACACAGGAGCTTAGTTTAGCATAAATACTAGAAGCTAGCTAGCTTTAGAGGTGCTCCTACCAGCTCACGAATGTACAAAATAACAGGTTGCAGTTTGAGGAGAGTTACGTGCTGGACTATTTCCCAAATTTTCGAAACTGGTCTTTTAAGTTTCTATGGTGCAAAAGGCAATGTGAAAGTTGCCTTAAGCCATTTCTGGCCACTAGGGGGCGGAAAAACAAACACACACACACACGCATCCAAGTCTGACACACTATCTGTTTATTGTTACCAATCAACTGCTTAGACAGAGCAATATGCACATTCCATTGAAGTTACATGGAGTCATGTCTCTAAAGTTGATTCACATTATAATTCAAGTTAAATATGAGGAGTTGAGTCCACAAACTTTTGCTTCAGTAAAATTTGAGTAAGTAACAGCATATTTCATCAGCTCTACACTTTCCACCCCCTGGTGCTTCATAATAAATATTGAAATATGTAATTCATTAACTGCTCATGTACTGTACGTTTTACAGAGAGAGTAGAGAGTAGATATACTGCAGTGGAGTTATACTGCAGCAGCATTAATGGAAGGGAAAGTTCTGTTCTGTCCCATTCTGTCAGCTCTCAAAGTGTTTTTCCATCTGACTGGACCTTTACCTCATGGGCTGGTGTCAATTTCACTGGCCCATTGACTGCAGTGGTTGATCATGTAGAGATTGCATTCCTCCCCTGGAGATATCACCATTTTCATTGCTGTATACTGGGGAGGATTGCACCCAGGTCCCCTGGGTTCTTCCAGACTCAGCCCACTGTGTTGAGACTTTAAACTGTCTGCATCCCTCCTGAGACAGCAGCACCATCCTTGGCTGGCCAAGTAGTCTGACCTAGCAGGGCCCCGGTCAAAAATGTAACTGTAATAAAGTTTTGTCTGAAGGTTTAAAGGGGAGTAAACTTATCACACACGGGGGGGTGGGGGGAGGGGACGGGGGCAGAGAAAGGCTTTTACAGTCAAAGACATCCCGACTTGGTGCTTTATTATCAGAGATAAAGAACTGCAAACTCTATATAGATACACCATTGTAATGAAGGGGTTTAGGAAAGATTAAGGGCTTAAACGTTCAATGTTTCCCAGAAGTGTGTCCATTCAAATTAGGTCAATGGTATTTTAAGGATTATTATAAGATGACAGTGGGTTTAGACATGAGAATTTAAGTATACAAGTGTTAACCTCCTCTCAGGGTTTAGAAGTTTGACTCAACCAGTGTCATCTTTTCCCAATTTCCCAGGTAAATTTTTCACTTTCTTTTTTTACAAATGACTTGTGCTTGCTTTGTTTTTATCTGGTATCATCATTGCTGAGGATAGTTGTGTGGTAAAGCATGTGGCATTTGAAGTCACATGAGGACATGGGAACATGAAAAGGAATCCGGAATCCCAGCAGACACACGAAGAAGACTGAAATATGTCTTCACAAACCACAACTGGCAGGGAAGCTTATTAAACAAGCAACATATATATATATATATATACAAAAATTGACTAATCAAAACCAATTAACTTAACCAAAAAGTATACAACAACAACAACAAAAGTTTCTCTCTCAAAATATATCATCCATACAAAACACGTTTGTTAAAGTAAATTCATGATGGAAAATATAACCACAATCCTACAGATCTGTTGGATTTAATTATATCAACAACAATAAACAGCGATATTTGTACAAGTACTAAACACTCATGTTAAAAGTCGGGCGACATGATATGTAGTCCTGACATTGGTTGCACACAATCATCTAAAGGTGGCGGTAACAAGCCAATGTGCAGTCAAATGCAGAGCAGAAAAAGGGCTGCTAGCAAACAAACATGGGTGTAAACAATATTGAATTTAAAATACTTAATTACTCAGCTTTGCAAATGTTTTATGAGGATGCACTTTTATTTACAAGAAAGTTTCACAGGGCAGCTTTATTCATAGAAATACTGTGTGCAACCCAAAACACATGACTCTACAAGTGGAGTAGTATTGTTATGGTTTAATGTAATAGTTTTTACTTGGAAAACTGTATACAATATAACATTATATGTGGTGAAGGAATGTGTAGAGTATTGTATTGTTTAAAGTCCGTGCCTGCAGTAATATGTCACCAAAAATTAAAGTTTTACCTCTTATGACCCATATGATCGTAATCAGTACATCTTTGCCAAAATGTAGGAAGACCTTTGAAGACACATGCACATGCACACACGCACACAGACCCCCCTCCCCCCAAAAAAATCAACACACACACAAGCATGACCTTTCACAAAGCAAGTGTATTGCTTCAGGTCCTGGACAGCACTGTGCATTTATGTCACACTCAGTAGCACGATGGACCTCTACCCTGGTGTTGTCCCCCACTATGAAGCTCTCAGGAGAGAAAATACACACACACATGTGCACGTCCTGGCCTACAGAGAGACATCAGAGTGATGCCACTGCGGACTAAACACCTTGGGCTGTGTCACATGTACATTTGCATGTGAACACACACACACACACACAGTCTCTCACCTAAAAAAATGTACAGTGTTTGAAATCAATTCTGCAGGCAGGTCGCGATGAGGTCAAAACAATTATAATCATCACATAGTAAGGTCTCTCAAGGCTTTTGCAGAAGAGCTGAAGTTGGACTGAGTGTCCGAGGGGGACGCATGAGGTCAAATTTAAGTGTGTGAATTTATGTAGAAGACTTTCCATGCTGTGATGAGTTGATTGGACAACATGAATAGAAATTCCTTCAATGCAAGCATCACTCTGCATAGCATCAGGTTAGATATTCAAAAAGGTTTAAATGGTTTAAATGGTAGAGACTAGACCTAGGCAAGCCAATTGTCTTTTTTTACTGAACCACAAAATAAATAAATAGGTGATTACAATTATACAGTGTAATTATAAATTAAGGTTGTTGTGCATGCTCTTTGCTCATAATCATTCAATAATCCACAGGAAATTCCAGCATAATGCTCAAATGTCAACTTCAATCAGGCTCATACCAACAGCAATACACCAATTTCATAACAGACCTACACATACAGTGAATAACACAACAGCCAAACAATATAGCTGTGTGAAGTAGAAAATTAACTCTAGTCATTAGAATAATTCATCTGAGTTAATTAAACTTGATTCCCCTCAGTATTCTTGTTAAAACTAATTAAATGTGGTGGTAACTGACATTTTCTAAGTCCGTCAAGAGATCTGGTTAGATACAGTGGCAATTAGAGTGACAAGCCAGAGCGAAACAGCTTCAGCTCAGCTTTAACAATGATATAGGCTTTAATGGTAAATTGTTATGTGCTTACTAACTAGCTGCCTGCCTCGTGATTCAAAGTCTCCAGTCTTGCTTTTAAAAGTCACTGTAAGTGACCTCCCCCTGTATGCAAAGGCAGCCTCTGGTGCATTGAAAAATGGGTTTCTTATCATGAAATTACACAAATATAGAGTCATGTCCTTCACTTGTCACTCTCCTCTCTGTTACTCTGAATGCCTGCTCCTTTCAGCCAGATTAGACTTGAAGAATTATCACGGTGGAATTCAAGTTGTCCAGACATTTTGTCTCACCATAATGTTCTAGTCATAAAACGACTATCTGCTTTTCAAGAGTAAAGATCGTTGGAGTAATACCTTTGAATTTTGGAAACCATACTGCAGAAATGTAAAGAATTAACAAGGCTTCAGCCAATGACTAACATTCTCACCCTTTTCACTTTCACTGTGAATCCCACACCCTACCAACAATCCAGAGCTTGCCTCATTGCTAAGTATTAAAGTTATTGATGTTATACTGTGTAATTAAATACAAAATACCAATGGGTTACTCTGTAGATAAGCAACTTCCCATGTGCTGATGCAGGTCTTTCAAGGTGGCTAAGCCAGTGCAGGAGAAAGCAATGCTGTTCTTGGCTGTAGCTAGAAAACACTGATCGCTGTTCTGCCCCATTAGGGTTGCATAGGCTTATGCTAAATAACTGAACACAAATTCTGACATTGTCAGTATTTGGTAGTCTATGCCAAAAAATCCTCAATATGTGTTCCGCTTGTCTCCATGAAGCCTGTTTAGCCAGACAAGTATTGTTGCAGACAATCTTTCTGGAGAGTGCGTCTGCCTTTAATCAACCATATGCTGAGAATCACAAACAAGACTCAAGGAACAAGAATCAGCTCCAGATTAGTTCAGCGGGGATCACAATACCTGATTCACTTTGAAGCGGAGATATTTTATTCCTTAGCAAGGCCCCGTAATGTAGTCTCTGTGTGTGATTCTTCAGCTCAAAAAAGGAATGCTGAAAGCTTGATCTGTGGATGTGTTGGGGGTCTAGATAAACCAAAGCAGCTTTGACTGAAGATCACTCATCACAATGCAATGGGGCGCTCAGCTGAGCATTCCCTAAACAACTGCAAACATCCATAAACTTGTACCAGCCCTGATAACAATAATTCAGCCATCTTTAGTTTACTGCTTCAAATCTTTAACAGGAAATATTACATAATTTCTGCCCTGTGTGGGCTAAAGCTTTCATTGCGGACACTGAGGCCTGAGTGAGAATGCTATCCCCCCAGCCACCAATCTGTTTCCAGTTTTTACATTTTTCACTTTGATGTAAACACCATGAGTGAGGCAGAAGGGTGTGCTGACCATTGCCCAAGGGCCTCCTGCATGCAGACCACTGATGACATCTGGGTGTGATTTCAAAGTGCAGTGAGGAGCATTTATTCTTTTTCAGGAGCATGAGGGTCAGTTTGCGGACAAAACACAGGTTTTCCATTACACTCTGCCGGAGCTAGTGTCGCCTGCGGTTGGATATTAGGGAAGTGGGAGTCCTATCTGTCACAATGCAGCAAGTCCCAGGTCTCACAACACTCAGCTGCCCCAATACTGTCAGCCATAAGAGAAGAATTGACCCAAAAAAATGATTGTGGGGAAGAGGTCTGAGATATGGAATATGCCATAGAGAAAATTGCCTATGATAAGAAAGAGAGTTGCAAGGAAAGGGGCTAAGAGACCAAACAACATCTGAAAAGAATGAAAAGAGAATCAAACTAAGTTCAGTTTAAAGGCTTGGTTACGCTAGAAAGGAATTAGTTTGTATGACATGTCGTGCAACCACTTCAAAAGGCAAAAGTGTTTCGAGCTGGTCAAACTGTCCACTTTGCAGGCAGGGGGAGTGGCGATAATTGCTTAAATATGGGGATAAAGGAGCACATTTTCAGAAAGTTTTTTCTGGAAGACATTCATGCTATTGCACTTATTTGGTAATACAAAAAGCGACATGAATTTTGTGTTACGAAAGAGCTTTAGAGAAATGTTCAAACTCAGCTTTCTTTCTCCCCTAAGCACACCTGGCCAATCACTGGGTGAAGTGGGCATGCTTGTCGGATTATCGCTTTTGGAAAGTCCATCCAACATGCGCTTTTATTGTAGCATACTGGCCCCTAATGGCTTATTAGTCTTCTAAATCCTGGCTTGTTAAAGGGCTCAATTGGTTTTTGGGGAATATATTTTTTTCCATCTAAGTCAGGCAACTTATTTATTTATTTCTCAGTATGCATTATATAGTGTCTTGAAGGGGTAAACTTATATTATGTTTTAGAATTACATTACAGTTGGAAGTACTATTTCAGAAATAGGCTTAGACGCACAGTGTTTGCATTCTTAAGAGGTGCAGCACACCGTGACTGCATGACTGTGTAGACTTCACAAACTGTTCTGACCATAAATACTGGTTAACATATGCTCAAAATAAATTCTAAACTACACCCAGTTCCAGTTTATTAGGTACACCTAAGTAAAACTAATGTAGTCTAATACATCAGCCCAGCAATATATGTCCCCTTCATGAAGGTTATAATTGTAAGTTTTTGCTGAGACTGTTTTAGAAAGGTATTGATTCATCTTGTCCTGTTGAATTGTATTAGGTTATAATGAGAGGTATTTCTACTCTTTAAAAGCCTGTAATGTCCAACATGGCCATTAATCAGCTTTAACTAATCTACTCTGTAAAGTAAAAGTAAATTATGTTTAGCCATCAGTATGACTAAACATAATTTAAAACAGTCTGATTACTGGTAAAACAGTATGGCAAATATAAATTTGGGCTAGGGAAAAGAACCCGAACTGAGATTGGCATACATTAAATATGTTTATGTAACTACATCCTACACGCAACCTCTTTACATCCCAACTCAACATGTTCTCTACAGATGCAGCCAAGTGATGTATACCAACAATGCAGTTAAGTAGAAAATGAAATGACCGCAGTGATGTGTTTCCACAGGGTGAACTAACTTGCTCGCCCAGGCCCTGATATGTTAGGTCAAAAATAATGCAGAGAAATATTTAAGCACTAATGAATACAATAACAGTTGAGTGTTCTTCACAGGGTCCGGCTCATGCTGGGTATCAGAGTGTTCCTGCGTATATGAGTGTATGTATTTTCGCTCAAGTGTATGTGGGTTGCCAGCTACTGTTCATCTCGTAGGTGGTGCCATGCTTCAGAGGTTTAGTAGCAGTCAGTTATTTGGGTTAAAGGGGTCAATACAATCATAAGTGATTATCTGAATCTTTTTATCCTGTTGATAAGATCTTTATAAAAGGTTCAGGTGACCTCTTGTATTTCAATTTCATCTGAGTACACTATTCAAGAAAAGTATTCTGAATTCAAGTGGACGAGCATGGCAGATTAATTAAACTTTTGTCGGTGTAAAACAAGTCCCATGGCCATGATAGCCTGAAAGTGTTTCAAATTCTTTGCAGTTAGTTTGGCTTTTGATACCAAATGCCAGAATGAAATGTTTGCTTTGTATTATTTATATAGAATGATGGATTTTACATGTGGCATGCATGCATATTTGTGTAAGTATGTGTCCCTGTGTTTGTGTGCTTGTGTGTTTTGCAGATGACAAGGACATTTTGAGATTGAAATAGTAACATGATTAAATCCAGTAAAATTAATTGATTTGACAGGTCTCAGTCCTCAGGCACACGTTTTCTTTGTATTTCTGGATCTTACTATTCTTTGAGACAGGTGTTGTCAGTTTTGAGCCATGCCCTGCAGAAACACTCAGAGCAGAAGAGGGTGAGAAACAGTAATAGAGAGAAAACACATCTATTTGTCTATTTATCCAAATTTGTCAGACCTCTCGACAAGACCATGAAAATTATTCATTAATCCAGTCCCTGATCTCACTGTGTGACCAGCGGCCACTCACTGTTTATCTTGCTCAAATGTTTTCTGATGTTGACACATCCTTTGTGAAAAAAAAACTGTCTTTGTCCAAGCCCTGCTGAGGGACTTTGTACTATGTGTACAGTGTCCGCGTGTGTAACATGAAGCCAAGTTGAGAAGCAAACATAGCTGACTGATCCAGCATTCAATTAGGGATTGACTTCTCTTTTTCCATCTCATGAATCCTACCATGCCTCTGTTGCACCACCCTTTTATCCCTCATCCCACTCCAGCAGAATAAATCAGAATAGAGAGATAGGTATCACCCAAATAATCAAACGGCTCATGAGATTTTTCACTGGCAAATTAGTCTGGATCTGTTACAATAGCTGCATAATGACATTGGTTTGACTTTCTAAAAGAGGAAGACACTTTCTCCAGTGTCAGGCTCACACTCCCATGTCAGCATACACACTGCAATCCTTGTCACACAGAATTAAATATGCACCATAACACACCAGATTATCATAACGAATAACTCTGCATGCAGAGCATAATTATATATCATATCAGAACTGGCCATGTTTTCATAACCTGTCTGGTCTTTCTCTACAGAGTTGATAATTAGCCTTTTCTTCAATGTTTTCGGCTCTTCGTCAAGGAGAACACGGCAAGGAAAAAAGCAGGGTAAAAATGACACATAATGCATGCAAATTGAAATCTGATTATCATTAGGAGGATTATGAATTCACAAGATATTGTGTGTGTGTGTGTGTGTGTGTGTGTGTGTGTGTGTGGTCCCGCTCTATTTTTATAGTTCCACCAGCAGGGATGGAAAGAGTAATAGAATATTTACTCAAGTAAAAGTATTGTCACTTTAACCAGTACCAGGTTACAATAATGCTGATCTCTACCATCTACCAATGCTGTGCCTAAATACAACCTACCAGAGGTGCTAGAACTGAGACTCTAATAATTTTGAATGATTATTACATTTTGTTATTATCAAACATATTTAAATTAATTGAAAATGACAGGATCAGAGGACAACTAATTATAATCCTTCAACACCACATGCTGTATGATTTTATTTCCCAACAGTCAACATCTACTCATCCAGACTGGAACAGACTCGGTCCAACTTGATCAGTCTTGACACTCAAATCATACTTATTATAGTTATGTATATATATTTCTATTGAGTCTTGGTGCAGATGAATATTTAGAGTACTGCATGCAGAATAGAGCAATCAGAGCAGACTAACCGACCATATAGTTTAAGTGGTATAGGGGAATCAGTGAGCATTCCTGATCTGCCGATCTAAGTCTGCTCCCAGCTACTCCATGTTCCTCTTAACAGTACTATCCAACTCTCACCATATGGTGCTTTTTATTACTGCAACCAACCAATACTGCCACACACGGCAACAAGTGATTTAGCTCACAGCTGTTTTTGTGCTAAGTGGAAATGAAGAGTAGTCAGGTCACTGATTTTCCAGCCATTTTTCACTTTTATTTGTGGAATACACTGATTAGGTTTCACTTTCAAAAATCCAATCAGAAACCAAAGTCATTCAATTAAAAATGTCTCGAGTGAGCTCTGTCTGTAATGTGTCCGTAAACATGTGCTGTACTTGTCATCAACATCATCATCATCACCTCTGCTGTCACCATAATTTTCATCATCATTTGCATAGCTCCATGATTCATTACGTCATTATCCATCCATCCTTTTTACGTACTGTACAGTTAGAGTATGCAGTACTTATTAACAGTGCCCAGGTTCTCTGATTGAGATTTATGAACAGGGAAGCAATAATTATGACTTTATTACACAGAGATCGACCAGAGGTACATGTTATACTGACTTTCCACATGTTCACCACATAGATGAATGGGTCTGCTTCCATTCTGTACCAACTGTTCATCAACTGTCATTTAGAGGTAGGGTAACAGATGGTGGTTTGTATCTGTTCCAAGGCATATTGTTAGAAACTGCTAGTGAGTTGTTCTATAGATAGAATTATAGGATTGCATTTAAGAAATGTTCATAAATTGGTGAGTATTTGCACAAAAGAGAGAGCAGCTTTAAACTGTAGTGTGGAAGGTCTAATCAGCATGAAAGCTCCCCTTGTTTTGAACTAGCATGCTAATTGTAAGCTTTGGACCAAAATTAAGTGAAGCAGGCAGTTTTACCCACAGGATATGATGTAGTCTTCCTGACAATCTGTTCTCCCCTTCCCAAAGCAAACACTGAATATCTATAGATTGCTTTCCACAATATTAAAAATATCACATCAAACAGCAGAATGTTTTGATGCGCTCAAATCTCTGTATTTTAAACATTGAGCAATCCAAATAAAACACAGCCCCACTGGCTTTCCTTTCCAATTAGAAGTGAAGGAAATTATTCAGGAGCTGGAGTATTGATTGTGTATCGTGTTCTTTTGTAAACTAAATGAGCATCTTTATCTCAGAAAGTGGATACAGCTGGATTATGTATAAAAGTATTTATTTTTGTTAAGAGAAAATAGAGCAAGTGAATTTGTTCTTTAAAGTTTTTACAATTGGCAACACATTTCTCTGTACTTCAGAGTAGTCCTTAAAGCTCAGTGCACTGCAACTTAAGAAAACAAACAAACTAAGAAAACTTGCTGCAAATTCAGACTGTCTTTAAACAATATCTGAGCAAATAGATTCTTGCGTATGATTAATCTTATTACACTGCCTTTAGCATCTGTAGGCTACATGTCATTAGCATGTCTTTTTACATCATGGGCATAGACATGCCAAGATAACATGTGGCTGTTTTAAATTACATTTCTGCTTCATTGTGACAGGATAAGACTGCTTTCACTTCTCACTTCTATTTCATTGCCTCAGACTTTGCTGCCTGCGATGACAACTTATTCAAGGGTGTCTTTTTTTGATGTGACGCAGTCTGATAACTTGTCAGTTCCCATGAGTGATGCTTTGAGTGTCTCAGTGCTGAGTATGGGTCTCAAGGGGTGATGGAGCAGCTGGAAATGCACAGCCTGCTGGGCTTTTTCTACTCTGAGGTACCAGCTCCAGTGAAACCATTTTGACTGCTCCCCAAGCTGCAACTAGCTGTCGCTGCTGAATGTGGTCCCAAGTTCTTGCCCACCTTCAACACCTCAACAGGTTTTTTCGGATAGTCTCCTCTTCAGCAATTAGCTGTTCATTTTTATATGGCTAGTTGGTCAGACCTAATCATTGCGCAGCACAGTCAGCAAAGGCGACTAACAACCTGGGGCTGTTTCGCATGGTTCTGTCCCAGCTTGTGCTAGGTGAAACCTCTGTTTCATTTGACAACGCTGACTTTGCATCTCACAGCTAAACTCATCAAGGCTGTTGTGACCATTGCAAGTTGTGTCATGGCCTCGTCCTCTGTCTAAACGTAGCATCTGTGGAAAGTAACTCCTGATCTCCTGAAGACATGATTAGTGCCTCCATCTCCCTTGATACGCAACAGTTCAACCACTTATCCATGGTAATTCGTGTCAATCTCAACTTTTGGTGCTCCTCATTGTCCTGGGTAAGGGAAGGGACAACACACCAAATAAAGGGTTATTGTGGGTCTAAATGGCCTGTTCTCATCATAGACATTGAGGTGGATGGTTAACCACCTTGTTGGTGTGTCCACAATCCACAAACTAAACAAGCTTAGCTGCTGAGCACAGCAATTTACCACTACTGTCTTTAGAAGAAAGTACCCTTCCATTAAAAAACCCATGGCATTTTTAATAATGATTTCTAACAATTTTGGAAGGTACAGACAAATGGTGTCGTTTTGATTTGGAGGACATGTTTTAGAGACAGGCACTTGAGACATTTAAGATACACACTCTGGACACTGTGACAGTGGGAGTGTTAGCTGCATTAGTCATGCCTGTGAACGTCGGATCTTAAACACACAGACTGACTGTTTTGGAAACTCCCTACAATACTGGCAGTACGTATTGATTTGGTCAAAATGTAACGTGTATTATGTAGTGTACAAACAAAAGCAAAATCTGCAGTATTCCAGAAATACCCGGATGTCGTACTAATTCTGAGAAAATATCTAGTTGCCTATGCATCGGACCAGTCTACCTCGCCTATTGTATCCCACAATGCAAAGTGGTGGAATGCTCCCCATTGTTTTTTTCTTTTGTTTTCCTGACTTTATTTACATGCTCACTAATGGTGGACAGCAACAATAACGCGTCAGTAGTTGACAGAAAGGAATATAAATAGAAGTACCACTTATAATTTTTTTTTTTATTTAATCACGTGCAAACAGAATTTGTGATGAGGCCACAGTAATTACTTTTAGTTTCCTGGGCTTAAGAGGATGTTATTGCGGTGATTTGCTGTTAGCCGTACTGTTTACTTCCGCTATTCAAAACCCGAAACCAGGTATGCCTGGCCTGGCATACTGCAAAATTTATCGATTTCACAGTTTCATACTGTATACCACCGTCTGTAGTATGTACCTGGTGGTTTCAAAAACAGCCTATGTAATTTCTGCCGCTAGTGATCTCTCAATCAAAACAATAACAGTGGATGTCGTTTGATGACGTAGTGAAGGAGCTTGGAATCATGGGAGTTGTCTTCATTGTTCAACAATCGCCATTGCCAATGAAAATCTATCTGACGAGACTCAAAAAATCTTGTTTATGGACGATGTAATGTATTAAAGTTTTAATCATCTTACGTTTAGTCATGTTTATTCACGTTATGTCATTTCATTTGATTCTAATGAAATAGCCACAAGTAACGTTAATCGTTAACTTACTAACTTACCATTTGATGAGCCGACTATCCATACAACTACTGTAGCTATTGTGATGTGGCGAATTCAGTCGTGGGGTGGCCTAGCACTGTTATCTATGGTCAAAACAGTCATACTTAAAATAACTATGAACTTGATGAATGTTGTTGTAATGTTACCATACACATTAGTTTGGTGACTGTCATGAGTCACTTGTCATTGTATCATATTGTAGTAAGCTAGCATGGTACTGAAATATCATATCAATAAATTAAGTCTCTACTGCAATACTGTGATGCAAAATGGCATGCAATTAATCAGAATTATGCTGTGTGGCAGAAAAACCAACAGCAAACAGCAACTAGAGGCGGTAATGGGGTTATGAAGCCACTGACAGAAGACCAAATGAAACAAACCGTTACCTTGTAAAAGATGATGGTTTTGTGTGCACTTTATTTTATATGGTACAAAGCATAGCTTGATACTTCAGTTTAATAATTTGCTGCGCTGACTGGTTAAACAGTGTAACTGATAATCCTTGATGTATCACTGTCTTGGCAAATATATTGGAGTTGGAATGATATGTCATAGATATTATTGTGGCCAAATGTTCAGTTTACGTTCTGCATTCAATTCTTCGGTAAGATTAAGTCAGATAACTAATGTTTCTCCCATCATCTATCATCTTTTAGTTTAATAATTTAGTATGGTCAAATTAGAATGTATGTATCGGTCATGAATTAAACATGAGCTGTAATTTGTGCAGGAAATGGAACCTGATTTGCCAAGGTATGTAGTGACATCCAAATGTATGACTAAATGACTCACCAAAGATTCAGATTTGAGAAATAGCTGCAAAAACACATGAAATATGCATGGTAGAAGGGATATTATTAGATCACAGATGTTCTATTCGGTCTACACAAAGGTAACCCACAGTAACCACCAAAGAACTAGCTCTCACACTAACCTTCCTCAGTCAGTGTTAGTTAGCAAACAGCCTGTGGAGAAGTTGCAGAACTATGAAAACTGATGGGATGTGAAGGTGTGTTTCTGAAAATGATTTATGTTCTTTTAGCTTGTATTTTTGATCTAACAAAGGCCTGACCAATTTATTTTGTTAAAAATGCTCTGTTTTGGGAGGCACGAGCAACTGTTGAAAGTTAATCTGCAGTAGCCTTTTGGTAGTGATGAGAGAGTAGCTTTAAACTCCAGTGTGAGAGGTTTTATCACAGCATGAAAGCTCCCCTCATTTTGAACTAGCATGCTAATTGTAAGCTTTGGACCAAAATTAAGTGAAGCAGGCAGTTTCACCCACAGGATATAATGTAGTCTTCCTGACAATCTGTTCCAAATCTGAATACCCTTTTAACTCCTCTCCCCTTCCCAAACCAAACACTGAATATCTATAGATAACTTTCCACAGTAAAAATCACCTGAAACAGCAGAATGTTTTGATGCATTCAAAGTTCTTTATTTTGAGCAAGGTCAACATTGAGCAATCCAAATAAACCACAGCCCTACTGGCTTTCCTTTCCCATTACAAGTGAAGGATTAATCAGGAGCTGGAGTATTGATTGTTTTGTGTGTTCTTTTGTAAATTTAAGAAACAATCTTTATCTCAGCAAGTATGGGATGAGATTGCTGCCACAATTCACAACCGCAAAAAAAAGTTTTGTGGAAAGCAAGTGGATCTGAATTATGTCAGATACTTTTGAAGTATTTATTTATTTTTCCTGGCTTTTTCCTTTGGAAAACCTAACAGCAGGGAAGAGAAAATGCAGCAATATGTTCTTTATAGTAATACAGGTAATATCAAACACACTCCAACTGAACAAAAACACTAGCAGAATCTGTAAATGACCAACACATGTTGAACCTGAGGCCAATTGTAGGAAAAACAGTACTCTATGATGCTAAGTAATGGTGACCTGGCTCTGTGCCACCTATCATCAATGTCTGACATGCTTGAGTGAAGGACCATTAAACAGTCTGCTTTCAAACAGTTCAGGACCAGACAGAAACAAATTCACATGGTAGCGTATTATGACTGAATAAGAGCAAAAACCGAACTGAAATCCACTCAGCCAGAAATCATCATCATGCTTTAGTGAAAAATAAGTTTAAAGTCGTACAGGGCATGTGTGTGTAAGCACCGGTGTGCCAGAGGGTTAAGTGTGATAGACCCTCTTCCCAGCTGTCAGAAGAAGTAAAGAAAGCAGCAGAGGTTTGTACAGTGGTCAGCTCAGGTCATATTGGAGAGAATTACCTCGGTTGTATCATCTCTCAGTGGAGATCTCAACCACACAACCTTTGTTTAGTTGCTGTCCTTGTCACTCCTTGTAAGGTCAACACAGATAGGAATGGAGAGTGACAATAATAATATATATACAGTTCCCATTCAATTGAATACTGTATTTACTGTATGTTGCAGAAATTTGAGTACATAAAGTAAAGTTCCAAACATGTCTAAATTTAAGTGACAAATCCCTCTAGCATAGGAAGCCGTATGAATTACAACTCTTGTTCACAGGGAGCAGAGAAGGATATAGTGTGATATTGATATAGAGCAGTAACACAGTTAACAAAGAGAAGAGGTCAGGGTGGACAGATGGGTCAACAAAATGTCAGACTTTGATATGGGAAAACACTTATCACTTCCCATTTCCTACTGACAGTCATCATTGGTTTCTTTCAACCTTAACCTTAACCAAGTGTTTTTTTAATAGTGCTCTAAAAACCATTGTTCTACTGTAACATTAACCAATTTCAATTCTTTCCATAAGCCTAAACAGATTGTTTTTGTACTTAAACCTAACCAAACTGTAAAAATAGATGTGTAACAGCTTTATTTTTGCAACAGTGACTTGTAACTGTTTAGGAGGGCACTAACAAAGGATGTCATCCTGATAGTGGCATCAGATAAAAAAAAAAAAAGCTTATTTATTGTTCTGGAGAGAAACTACAAACAACATATTGTCACTTCATTTCGAGGACTTGTTGAGCCCAGGAGTGAGCAGATCACTGATGGCTTAAGCACACCACCAGATAGAAAAGTCTGCATGGTTATTTTTCAGTAAGAGTGTAGCAGTAGATTCATGTTGACGGCCTAAACTAGCTCACAGGCTTTGCTTCATTTGTTCAATTACCTGCCTGAACTGGCTTGTAGACGTTGTTTCATGTAGACAGCACTTATTATAAACATTGAACACTCAACAGTGTGTGATTGAATACATTTTTAAATGAGTGCAGTGTTTAAGTGTTACATACTAATGATCTGATTTGGTCCAACTGTTATGGCTTGGAGTCAGGAGGGAACCCAAGACAGACAGGGAGGCGACCGCAGAATGAAAAGGTTTATTGATAACAAAGAAAGGCTTACACTCTAGTATAAACAGCAACGGGTCCATCAAAGGAAAATCATCCAAAAGAACCAGAACATGGAAACAAAACACACAGCAGCAAGAAAACCAGAGAACAAAAATAAATAACCAACTCTGAACAAAGGACAGGGACTGGTATAAATAAATAGGGAATAACCAAACGAGGGATTCAGGGGCAGGTGAGCACATGGGAGCAGGTGAAAACAATCAAGGAGAAACAAGAGCAGAACATGAACAGAACAAACAGAAGGTACTTCAAAATAAAACAAGAAACATAGACTCAAACCAGGACATGACACAAACTGCAATAGTTTCATTAAATACAATAGGGGCAAAATAGTATGCAAACATAGCGTGCAATGTGCATGCACATATTTTAGAGATGTCATTTTTTCATGACATGACATGCTAAGAAGTAAAAATTTGCAGAAATATCTGTAGCTTAAAGCCTTATGTCTACGGCAGCCATGACAAATGAATAACTCTAATCATATGTCTCCCAACTCTGAGACTCATGAATCATTCCACATGAACAGATTAATAGCTCATAAATCTTATGAGGAACATTATATCTCTGCAATTAGAGCAGTCGGGCTGCAGCACAAGCCTCATGGTATATTCAAAATGTTTGGTGAATATTAAAGTGAAAAGACCAGTTAGGAATACAGATCTGAGTGCAGAGAGATAAACGAATCCTCACTCCAGAAATACATCACAATTGTCGAGAGGGGCTTTGGAAATGACAGACAAAATACCAGGAGGAAAAATTAAAGCACTTGATGTGAATGATGCGCCAGTTCTGCCACAGTTATCAAAATGTTGAGAAGCTCCATTAGTCCATTCATGGATGATGGCTGCTGTTTAAGGATGTGGTCATTACACCCCATTCTTCCCGTAGAATACCGCCTAACAGAGGCTTAATCAAACATTGGATCAATGACAAAGATGAAAAAGCTCCTTGGGGCTTCAGCATCTGGGCAGAGTTAATGTATCAAACATTTATGTAAATAACACAGTTACTGTACACACAGAGAAACACACACAGATTTAGCATTCAACTCTTTGTGACTATCCAACATTTAACAACATTTCCAGCATTTCTGATTGCTGCAGCATGTGTTCTCAGTGATAAAGCAGCAGATATTCATTGCAGTGCTGGAGGGTGGTAGTGGTAATCAGACTTTCAGAGGTAAACAGAATGTGGCTGGAGCATGAACCATAGACAAGCAAACTACAGTTTGCAGAATCCCATTTTATAATCCACTCATACTATTTCATGTGATTTCCTTGGGTCACTTTACATGATGATTCATGAAACAATTCCGTAAGTCCTAAATCAGTCTTGAGTGTTATTAGGTAAAGACCAAATCGGTATATGTCACTGTGTGTGTCACTGTCACTTGCTCACTCTCTGCTGCTGCTTATTTTAGCTGTAAAAATTATGTTCACAGGCAGTGATCAAAATGCAACCCTTCTGCAAAACAACAATCTGCATTTAATTTATTATTATTATTATTTATTAAAATTGTTCATATGTGGTACATGAGTTTCTTGATTGAACCTTGTTTTTTTTGTATTACGAACTCAAAATGCACAGATTGGTGCTATTGATCTCTGTATTGTGTATTTGTACAGTACAGGAATGTTTCTCAAAAATATTTTTGCCTGGCATGGTAAGCACTTTGTAATCTGTCTTCTCCCAATCTCCTCTATTCTAACTGTGATATTACAGATTAAAGGATTAGCCAAACAGTATTAACTCACAGTTTTTACATTAGTGGGCAGCAGTGAAAGTTAATCTAAATAATGACCAAATCCACTGCTTAGGAAATTAATATCATTTCATATTTATGATTTTGTGCCAGTATCAAAGTATCTTGGGTGTGGCATACCCAGCAAGTCCTCTAAATTAGGTTTAGACATAAGAACAACTTGGCCATCATTATGATTACAATAATAACTATGATGACTAAGCACCTGACTATGTTGCAGTCCCATCACTTTAACACCTCTCATGAGTATGGGTCGTGTGTGCATCTGTGCAAAAATTGATTAAGAAAAATAATTATTCTCATTTAGAGTCATAATTTCTACAGTTGTAAGAGGGCTTGGTTGCTTAAAAAAATAACAGACTGATCCTAATGTTTTTATTGGGAGGACAGTCCCAGCACACCTGCAGCAGTGGCAGATACCCTTACTGTGCCACGGCTACATAACACAAGGCCAAGTATTGGAGGTGGCATAGCCCTCTTTTTTTTGGTTATCAATCATTAAAGTCATTTCTATACATTCTTCAGGCCAGCATCAGTCATCTGCTTCTTAGTTCTCAATCCGAATAATGCACATATGTGTTTGTGTGTAGCAGCCCACACATGCACATACAAACCAAAATGGAAACCTAATAAAACATTTCTTTATTGGACCTCTTTTGTTAGAGTGCTTGAGTAAGAGTGCAGGTAAGAGAGGTGAAATTGAATTTGCCCCCCTTCACGCTCCTATTTTTTTGTTAGGCCAAAGCCTACACAGAACATTGCATTTGCATTTCACATGTGTGTTTATAAGTTTGTGAATCTGCAGCAGTACCTATCACATAATGAAGCTACTTTGCTTTTATGGCACAGTGGTTACTGTGCAGGGTCAGACAATTGTGTTACTGTGAATACTAAATATTTTCCATCTCCATGCACACACAAATCCTTTCTGAGCCTTACTCTTAAAAAATTACAGTATGTGTTCTATGTGCCGCATAGTGTGAATACTCCCATGATTCTTTCTGCAACATATGAAACCACAATTAAAATAAAAGTACAAAATAAAAAAACTGCTTTACTCTGTCTTGTATAATGTCTTGTATAAGTCAAAGCATTGGAAACTGAACAAATGGAATTAATTTTCTGTCAACAGCTGACAAAGATACCTTTTGCTGTATACTCTGTAGCCACACTCCATTTAGTCTCTGATTGCCACCTAGCACGGGAGATGAAGATCGTGTGAGACACTCATTCATTGCCAAGAGCACTGGCTGCAAAACAGAGGCCTGAATGGCCTTTAAGGGCCATATCATGCTTGTGAATATTCATAGGGTTTTGAAACATGTCCCAGCATTCAGAGCAGAACAGAGCGGAGCACTGTCACAGATATCAATCTAGCTGATGCGGTCCCTCCACAGGAACCAAGAGTAGGTTTTTACAGCCATATAAAGTCTGCTAATGAAATCTATTTCATTGGAGCATAAACAACTCAGTGTGGTTGTCCATCAAAGCAGTCTCCAAGGACTCTGATATAGACCATGGGGAAATTAAATCATGATCTGCATCCACTTCAACTGCAGGCATCTTCTTCTGAATATGGCATTGTTTTATTTCATTATATAATATTTAAATAAGCAATGTTTTGTGAATGCAGAATTATGGTCATAAAACATACACACACACATACACACACACAGAGAGAGAAAGAGAGAGAGAGAGAGAGAGAGAGAGAGAGCAGCATGAAAAACGACGCCAGAGTACTAACTGCAAAAAATGAGAATTTAAACTGACTGAGAAGTGTCAGTATATCAGATGAGAGAGAGAGAGAGCATATGTGGGAAAACCATTTACATCTGTAAAATATATTCAGTGTCTTATCACCTGAATCAAAATTCTAAAACTAACTCAACAACTAATAGACATACAGCCACTGCAAACTACTTTTTTTGTCACAGAAGCACAAAAAGGTTGTGGACCACTGGTTTATTCTTCAATTATTTTATAAAGATTTTAGTTTTTGTTGTTGTTTTTTTAATGTAAAATCTCAAAATATCCAGTAACTACAGCTGTTGAAATGTAGTGGAGTAAAAATATAAAGTAGCATACAATGGAAACACAACTTTTAAAGCACAAGTACCTCAAAATTGTACTTACAACTTGAGTAAATGTACTAAGTTACTTTCCACCACTGACGACACAAGACTCTCAACAATCTCTATTGGCAAAGGCCCTCTTTACTCCATCTCTATTTTCCTCATTTTATTTAATGAGGAACTCAGGAGCTGTCTGTGTGTGTGTGTGTGTGTCTGTCACCCTTGTTTTTATTCACAGCACCACATTCAGTCTTCCCATATGGCGGGGGAGCAACTATTGCCCTTGAATTCACAAAAGTTCACTGTGAAAACATGAAAAATGATATTCAGCTTCATGAGTAATGCTCAGTATTTGCATATCCTCAATGTCAGCTGAAGGAAACTCCATATTGACAAAAGGCCAATACTGTCGGCTTGCCTTAATTGCCTTGACAACACATGTGGTCGGATACCAGGTCCAAAACAGCTGTCATGTTGTTTTTCCCAGCCGAGTACAGTAATCAATGTAACATAATTGAACATTAGATTGTTTGCATGCGTGTGCATGTGCTAATTTTGCCTCTGCTGACTATAGGCTCTCTGATTACCACAAACCACATTCAATTGTCAGTGGTGACTAGCACTCCTTTAAGGCAGTAGTGTGGTTTATCATGAGCTGGGAAACTTAACAGCCTGTCACCTCTGAGCAACAAACATGTCTGTGGAAAGGTTGGAGTATACAGTGGTACCGTACTAGCATATGTGTGACCAGGGAGACATTCAGTTGATGTGTGTGTAGTGCAAATGGTTTTGAGAATGAAATAGTAGCGGAAAGCTGCAGGGCAGGCACTTTTGCCTGATGGTCATTCACATCATAGTCAATACCTCTGACACTAAACCGCATTGATCAGCACGCTTGGGAAATGTTTTCAGACAGAAATTGGCTATCCAATATCTGAAACAAGCACACTGGATCTCCTACAAAACTAGTTTTAAAAGTAGTTTGTGAAATACAGTACTACACGTGTCACTGGTTGCCTTTAAAAAAGACTCTTGGTGAAACCCATGTCACTGAATAGGAAAGCATTAGACACAATATAAAACATGGTTCCCAAAGTGAATAAAGCCTCATTTAAAATTAATGGCACAGAGGAAAAATGGTCTAGGTCAATAAAAGCAAATGACAGTCCTTAGGTTGATTTACAACTTGAGAAGGGTAGTGCAGTACAACAGTAGGTTTTTCATCAAACTACTAGCTTCCAGCCATTATATTAGAGCTCAAGTCAACCAGCAAAGTAGTGAGCTAGCTTTATCAAATATTAAAGTGTGTCAGGTCTAATTTTCCAATGTCGGTGTTGTGGAAACGCAGCCATGGCAATACACAACGAGGTGATAAAACAGCAGCAGTCTGCTGAGCTTTTTTAGTTACAGGTACAGTCTGAGAAGTTAGTTAGGACAAAGTAGTGGATGTGTGTCTGCATGCAAACACCTACGCTCCAATGTGTGAGTGTGCATGCCCGTGTGTAGATACTAGATATATGGTATGTGAGCAAGAATGAGAGAAGTGCCGGGCGTGAGCACATGGCTAACAGTTCTCATTAACTGCCATTATGTGAGATGAGACGTACTGAGACATGTAATGGATTGAAATGACAAATATCTCTTTGTCGGTCTAGGGGGCTGTTTTCCCAGAGAGATGAGGTAGGTGGCAAGGAATAGCTAGGTCCACAAATATCCCTCTGCAGTATGGGGGATGTCAGTGGTCGGTAACAAATCTACAGTCACTACCTGAAGAATTTGCATAAATATACACAACTGTAGTTGTCCCTATAATTGCTGTTCTTTTCTTCTTTCTAATTACCTGAGTTACTGCTGAACCAAAACAACAACATTTACTAATTCAATACTGTATATACACACTGTCTTTTTTTGTTTTTTCAAGCAGCGTTGATTGTAACAATGTTCTTCTTTGCAATGGTTCCTCACACATCTATACTCAGTGACAGGGTATACTGGTTCTACTGCTGCATTGAGTAAGCACACTAATTGCTGAACTGAACTCACAGCCATCATAATGTCAGACTGCACCTCCCATACAACCAAGCGGGACTGACATAGTTATTGTATAGTAGTGTCTGCCTCAGGAGAAGAGTCTTTCTGAGCAGGTACAATATGTACATGATACAGTCCATCAGGATCGGTCTGTAGTACAACAAAGCTGCAATTGTTCCAACTTCAGCGTGACTGTGTACATTGTTTTAATAGTCTTAAGTCTTAATACTGGTGATTAAAACATGGCTCAAAGGCAGAGTAGCTCCATCAATGCAGTTATTACATCTAAGGTCACTCATGGTGGTATCATTTCACCTCTGTTGCAAACTCTCTAAGACAAAATATTCACATTTGTTAATAGTATATTGTGTTTACATGCACATCTAAAAAGCAATTATAACCACAAATTGCTACCACCTGGATAGATCATTATTCTAATGCTGTTGTGACTGGAGTCATCGCAATTGGGACTTCTTCCTGATCATTATCCCAAATTAATTTTCTTTTCCCCTCCAATGTCTCAACCTCTGCCTTTCCACTTATCACTGAGAGCAGAGGAGTGAAAGCCCTTTATCCGTCAGTACTGAAATCCATCTCCTCAGTGGAGAAATAGCCTCTCTTCTGTTCTGCCATTTATCATTTATTGATGACTGTAATTGTTCCTGGCAACAGATCAGTCCAGACACAGTGGATATTAAGTCACTTTATCACCCTGAATGAAGGTTGCACTTTCCCCAGCATCAGATATCATGTGACAGTTTACTTTCTGACATTTTTCATAGTCATTTAGGAAGCAATTTCATTGTTGGGGAACAAGTTTGTATAATGTTCTGTTTATATTGGTGTTTCTGTAAATTAAACTTCTTCTCTAGTTGGATCTGAGCCTCCATCTCTATGTCAGCTAGCACATGAGGTAGAGTTTTACATCTGCTATACTAGGCTGGGCAGGATATTAAACATGCCGTTGACTCTTCTCCACCTGGGAAGTGCTCATTGAACCAGCCCTTTCTTACTTTATTTTAGATAGCAGTAAGTGGGTTGAAAATAAGCCATCATCACCTGTGTATCAGATGGGTAGCTCAGCTATTAGCATCTTTGCAGTGTAATCCTACATGTAGTATGAGGATATATTTTGGGATTTGAACATCATATTCGTGATCATAAAGATTATTGGGGAATATACATATTTTTCGAAGTAACTTTAGTTTTGATAAAAAAAATATTTCCCCTTAGAGAAAAACAGATCAAACGAAATAAGAAAACAAAGAATAAAGTACAAAATTACACATACAGAGGCTTTAAAAGAAATATAGGAGCAGGTTAGGTTAGCCACAGTGACATTTCCAATGAGTAAAAGTGCAGTTTAAGTTGACTCTAAACCTCAATAGATAAGCCTAATGCAGAGCTTAAAATTAGATTAAGCTTGATCTAACTACCTCAGTGATTTTTTTGTTGAACATTAATACTGAATTTAATATGATTAAGATTGTTTGTGTATGATTTCACAAAAGTAGAGAAAGTGCCCAGTTCAGGAAAAAGCAAGGTTTTATGAATAGTATGAATAATATGATTCCAGTGAGTTGAAAAAGGTTTGCAGGCATTTGATTGTCTGATGCAACGAATTCCTCTATTAGGTGGGTGCATGAAATATCATCATAGGCAGTACAGCTGAAAACACCCTTAGATAGGCCTTGGGATGTGATTGATTGATAGGTGAAGGATCCGACTGGTGTGAACAACAGTGTTATTAAAAGTTCCATTATGAAATAAAAATAAATCACTACACAAAATATGAAATAAATTATTGAAATAAACTAGACTCATAAAGAGCATTTTGAAATAGAAATGGTTACAGTCAAATAAAAATTTACTCAAAAACATTGTCCCTTTGAAATAAACAATAATAATAATAACAATGATGAAGTGCTACCAAAATGCTACTGATTCACCAGACAGCAAAAGGGTGATAAGGGCATGAGAAAGCAGATATAGTATGATGGTTATCACTCACGTCATTCAGCCAATTCTATTCAGCATCTCATCTCTGAAATCACTTTCTGCCATTAATATTCTCTCATGATTTTCCAACGGTTTTTTTCTGTTCAAAAGCTGAACGTGCAAGTGGGAGGTCTGAAAAACCCGCATGAAAATGAAGTGATCTGAATATTAACTGCAATGCTAAGAAAAGCGCTTCCTGGGCCAGTGGCTGGAAGCATAAAATAAACTGAGCCAGGCGATGGTAAGACACAAAAAGGTAGTTCAAATGCCAGTGCATTTTGATAAAAACTCGATAAGGAATCAATTAGCTGCACCAAATATCGGCTTTGTTTGTCTCAACCATCTATAGATCTACATTAACTTTAACAGCCTCCGAGTGTGTCGGTGTTCCAGAGGCGTGAAAAACTGCTCGCAATCAGCTTCATGTGGACATTCTGTTGATCCCCTCAGTTCACAGAGATGTTTTTAGACGATCCAACCGGAAAGGGAAAAAGATCAGAAATGATAAATGTGTTGGCCTCAGTATAATATGAATTTAATGAAACAGGACAATAATCTTGTCATGGTAAAAAAATAGCTCTAGCATTTAGTTTAATCCTTTCAAAGGGAGAATAAGCATGAGTGAGTGAGTGTCAGCCATCTTTGTTTGCTTTTTTGTTCATTTTTTTGTCCCTCTGGACAAACATACATACATACATATATACACATACAACTTTTTTTCACAAATGAAATAGACCTGTAAAAAGGCTTTGCTGTGTGCATCTTGTTCTTAACAGTGCTCAAAACCAAGCTATTTTATCTTAAAACATTTATCTTACAGGGATAGCCCCCGGCTCTGCACTTTAAACATATTTTTTATAATCAAGCACAGTGCTCACATGTGAGTGTTGTATATTAAGCAAAAAACCTCTCAGTGAAGGTTTGCATTTGTGCTCTCTACTGCATGATGTGTGAATTTGAAATGTCTTAATGTGAATAATTACGATTAAATTCAAATCAGTTGCTCCTACTTGATTAACATGCCGTTTTACCACTATTGTTGTACATACATTCCTCATTCATTGCTTATCATCAGTGCTCATAAATCCACTAAACACATACAAATTTTACAAATTAAAATGTTTTATATATTCTATTGGGGATGCAGGATCCTTAGAATATTTTTGCTAGATATGCAAGACAGTTTTACACAAGATATGAGTTCTAAAACTTGTATGTGGTGATTATGAAATACTCTAGATAAACAACATCAAGGGATGTGCTGCCGAGAGCAACTGAGAAGGACCGTCTGATTCCCAAATGCAACCCTCTGGCATGAGGCTTTTGACAGATCAATTACACCATCTTGCCCATGCCACCTCTGGCAGGTGGGTGGGTTGAAAAAAAACTAGGCTGACATAATCCCATGGATGAATAGCAATTCGTTTTCTAGGTTGTCGGAAACAGCAGCGAATGTTTCCAAGCTTGTGGTGTTGTGCCTGGGCATAGGGTTACATATAATCGAGTCTTTGAGAGGAGGACAGAAGCTGAATGGGGGAGCCAGGATATCATTGGTTCTATTTTCTAGGCTATTGTAACTGCGTCAGTGTGGTGAATGCACAGGGACAGGGAACGGTATGGAAACATCTGAGACATTATCTCTGAATGACAGGTGATACCACGTTGGATAGAAAGCGAGACATTAAATACTGACAAGGTTTGTGTGTATTGAAGTGGTGAGTGAGGTTTTGTTTTTTTTCTTTTATTGAGTTCTAAGTCTGTGTGTGTGTGTGTGTGATGTCTGTGCTTTTGTAACTTGTGTGTGTGCATGTGAATGCAAGGCGATGTGATTACACCAAACCTGCAGCTATCTGTCTCTTCCATTCCTTGCCAGGGCTTGGTGAGTTGCTGAATATTTCATCAGTGCTGGTGGTGCTAGGTTCTACTGGGCAGGTGTGGTTTGGTTTTCACCCCAAGTAACCTTAGGTTGCCTGGTAAAATAAAAATATATGTTCAAAAAAGTTTTCCCAATCAATATTTTTAACAAGACTGAAACAAAACCTGTCTGTCATCCAGGCCTCTAAAGAATGTCAGGGGTAGGGGAGCAAAAGTAGCAGACAGATCAAGGACATCCAAGCAGCTAAAGACCAGCTAATAGAGTTTACCTGGGAGTCAGTTGCCTCAAGTAAACTCCACACATCAAATGTGTGCATAAATCTGCTGAAATATGTCCTTGGGACATACATTGAGTAGTGCACACAAACACACACGTTGACATAAAAACACACAAGAAGGAAGACCGATGGGTGCACGCAGATGCTGCCCTTGCAATTGACCAATTTTCTATTTTAAGATTTTAGTTCATGTGGGGATAGGTAAACCTGGAGGATCACATACACACGGGCAGATGTTTACTCATAAATGTGCACAAATACAAAAACATAAAGAGAGAGCGAGTCGTTTTTGTTTTATCAGGGAAGTCTATGAGTAAGTAAGCAAAATGAAACCATGAAAAAATACATTGACTTCAGAGAGGCAATTTGAGACAGAAAATGGGTGCTGGTTACAGGAAAAAACAGTGCTTAGTGGAGGTATAAGCACTAAGCATAGATAGACACATAAATAGTTTATAAAATGTCCCTCTCTAAACATGACCTCTGCTTTGTGCAGTGTCTGTCTGCAGCTCTGCCCTGGAGCCTTTGCCTGTGATAATTACATTGTATCATGCCCTGGGTTAGTGTTATTAAAGAAGCACCGGAGACTGATAGAGCTTGCTGTATTTTTAGAGTTCTGGTCGCCCTTTTGTCCTAATGCCCACTGCTCTGGGGATGATGGTCGAGATCAGCAGCTGGTAGGAGAAACTATCTGTGGCATTGTTGTTTTTAAAAAAAGGTGCTGGAGACACAGAGAGAGAGCGAGAGACACAGAGGAAGATGTCACCGGCTCCACAAACAATTATTACATGTTCCCAAAATTCCCGCCCGGTTTGTCTTACTTTAGGGGGTTTGAACTACAAACAGAAAGGTGTATTACATTAGTCCAACAGTATGCTGTGTGGATCTAAAGATAAACTGACTACAAAGCACAGAGGGCTATGACAGCCACATAAATATTTCCCATGAAACAAGCTTTTGTAGGAGGCCCTTTTCCAAAAAAGTTTAGATACCTACAAAATGAAATAACCCAGAATTTCTTGTAACATCTTTATTCATCATTTTCTAATGAATCATCTAAATCTGAGATGCTGCAGGCCACAGGTTGTCAGAAGACTATTCATGATATGTGTAGTCATGAGGCCATTCTCCTTGTGGCAGACTCAACATATTGGTCCATCAATGCTCCCTTTTGGGGGCAATACTGACAGACCAGGATAGAGTTCATAAATCAGAAGGCAGTGGGGAGGGTAGCAGACATTGATGCATGCAGGGGCATTGAAAACACAGCAGAAGGAGAGAAAAAGACAAAGGGACATGCTGAATGACTTCATCTGCAGAAGACAATGATACAGGAAGCATAATAACTTATAACATTGGTGTGGGGTATATTTTCCAGGATTCGTGAATGCCAAAGGCTGCAAGTTATCTGCATAATGCCTTACATGAGCTGCATAGCTCCACTCATACACATGCATGCAACCAGTTTCCCATGCTTGCACATACAAACACATGTTCACAACCTACAGCTGTGTTGTGATTTCAAGGTCGTGGTAATAATGAATCACATTACCATGAAGCTGAGGCTGAATGGTGTTGTTTAACACATGCCTGCCCCCACCCGAAGGATCAAAGAGAAGGTGGACAACATTATCTTAAAGGCCAGCCCCATCCTCTCACACTTTATTAAGACACTAGCTGTAAAATACCTGCTAAGCCTACATTCATCAATGTGGTTTTATGAGGCAATAAACCAATGGTAATATAATTTATACTATAGGAGGAGTGAGACTGACATGTCAATATTAGATCATTAAGTAAACCTTTGTAGATGCTTGTTGGCCTCAGTGTTCCTTCACTGTAAAGTGGACACGCTGTATCCACTGATGTTTTGTTTGGTGGAAACGTGGGACAACTGCTCCAGTGTTACACTCTGTGAGCTCCTCACTGTGGCTCTTCAGGTGGGCACTTTGTCATAGTTGGTGGTGGTTTGATTCCTCCTCTTGTCCACTCAAAATCTACTTTAGCAACAAACTTAAACCCAGGCCAGTTGCCGACCAGTGCCTTGCTCGTGTCTGGATGGAGGAAGGACAAGCAAATTGCAGAGCACTTTTTCCAGTAAGGCAGAAAAGTGCTATACTAAGCATTTATTTTGTGGTGGTGATGGTTAGGTCCCGGCTAATAATGTGCTCAGAGTACAAAATGCATAATGATATATTTATATTTAAGTAACAGAACTACATTACACTGCTCATGTGTAAAATGTTTTATTTGTAAGAAGAACCTTGAATTATTAGACAGGAAGGATTTGAAAAGTGCAAAGATATTTGTGACCTGCTTAATCGAGATTTGATTAAGTATTTTACTTCTGAAACCTGCCAGCTTTCCATTACATTTCTGTTACACTGTTGCTAGCACACAGCAACAGTAAATAGATTTTAAAAATATGTTTGGGGTGGAAATAGATTATACATAGAACACCACATTTCCTGTTGGGGAGATTAGATTTATATCTGTTTCATAAAACACTACACTGTGAGATACACTGTAACTAATGATCTCATTCCTGGCAGTGTTATAATAATGCAGTTTATTTAGATTTTTAAGATTGAACTGAATAAATCGTTGGTTCCAGCTTTGACTTTTATGCAAAGTGCATGAATAAGTGCATCATATTTCACGTGTTGCCCATATCTTCAATTTGAATCCTGTGACTGCTAAGGTTGCATTCATTTCTTTCTGACAAAAGCAATTTAGTGCTTTGTTCTGGTGTGGAAAGGTTTTTTAAAACACAGGATGCTGAAAGCATCCCATGTGAGCTCAGTCAGAGAAAATGTAATCTTCTACTAAAGCCCGAATCACACTGTTCATCCCCAGCAGTGAATGATGTTGGTGAACAGGTCTCAGAGGGTAAACCCTAACCGATTGGCCCTGGTTCCACTCGCAAATGATTGACTGTCAGGTCAACAACATTACCATTTTAAAATATGCCCTTAGGGTTGTTAGCAACTGTTTCCTAGTGGGATGACTAATTGATTGAAGCTGCAGTACCAATTTAATTTTCTTTTTTTCCATTAAGATCATGGATTACTTTTTAACAAGGATGTATTTAGAGCAACTGACTCTGATGGACATTTGTTGTAATGTCCCCTAGGCCCAATACTATATGTATGTCGATGTTAGCAAACACTATGCTGACACAACTAAAGTTCAAATGAGAGGAATAAGATATCTCTGCCACCGAATATGTACCAGAAGTGGGAAATCAGGTTATGGTATGCAGAGGCGTAACATCTCTCCCCCAGCCTTAAATCACTGCGTCACCCTCCAAAATAAAAATGAGCTGCATAAGATATTCATGCGTGCCAGTAACCTAGATTTTAAAATGTTTTATTTGCGGCTTGTCTCCTGTTGCTGAACAGGCCCTTTGGAGGCTTAGCGAGGCCTCCTCTCACAGCTTTGATGTCTGGACTGAGGCTCTGTATGTGTGCATGCATATATGTCTGTTAATGGGAATGAGATAGATTTATTTCTGAGTTCCCTGTAATGATGCCAGCCATAAGATGTATGTATATGGAGTGATGCTTATAAGGCATCAAAGTAGGGCACTGCCTTAAACTCTTGTAAAATGTCTAGGTGTGTGCAAGCACTGTCAGACTGGCACTGGATATGACTAGGGAACCAAAACAGAGCCACAGCTACACTGAGTATAGCATTACAAGTGAATTGACACTGGTAAAGATCAAAATCTACGCAACTAAAGGAATAACACATGACTATCGGAGTCTCAGTTACTGACGTGATGACCAGCCAAAAGCTTACCAGACACTCCCTTGGCACTGATGTCACCTGAATCCTTGTCTACTAGGAAAGGACTGAGGCGATCAGGCGATCAGGTGTGCAACAGGCTCTGTCATTCAAGTAGGACAACATGTAACCACTGAAACTTAACATGCACACATACATAGAAACTTGATAAATAAACCCCAGGACACTTTATAGGTGTAAATTATGTGTGATATATTATAATAATCACAAAATAAGCATAACATGAAATTAACTGAGAGACAGAGACAGACAGACAGGAAACAGCGGAATCTACAATAATACCGCTTTGTAATGATCTAAAGCTGAGCACTGCCGTCCACAATCAGAGAGTATTCACAGTGGTTTCACAGGGAGAAGAAGGAAAGTGTGCATTTGACTTTGGCTTTGCTGTAAATTTGACTGATGTGAAGAGTGGAAATTAGTTCTAAATTAGACAAAAGCAAGTGCAAAACTAGCAGCAAATTATTAGGAGCTTTCTAAGAACTTTCTTTTTATATGGCATTATTGAAATTATGCATTGATTACTTATGAATGGCCATGGAAAGAAATACACAAAGTCAAGCTAATTATTGTTAACAGGTAGTTGTTCAACAGATATTGAAGCCATCATCTTAATTACTGAGGATATATGGTTTAAACCTGGAACAATAGTTTAAGGGGGTGGGTGGCTAGTGGATACCCCACCTATTCTGCTTGGTTCAGACTGACACAGAAGCATGCCCATTGTGCAGACACCCTTTGCAAAAGGATCAGGCAGAGCAATCAGCATACAGCTGATGGGTCACCTCAGAAATCAACTTTCCAGACCACACTGCAGGGACTTATGCAACACTTATGCTGGAGATGTAGTGTAATCTGAAACAGCAAGTCAGGTGGTTCTGTTGCACTGGAAGACTGGAAGGAGAAAGCACACGAGAGAAGGAGGGCCAGGTACATATAAAGGGAGGTTGCAGAGAAAAACTCTCCATAGGGCCCTTAAGCTCCTTGTTATCGCAGGTGTGCTGCAGCAAAAAGCCATTGAGAGCATCAATGAGTCAGCGAGAGAGCCTACAGACGGCTTTGGATCTAGAGGGAAAACAAATGCCACTTGGTCACTGGCCTGATCAACCCTGTGGCCTAGGCACAGATGATGTGCAATGCATCACACAAAAACAATAACACAAGCAAAAGCTGGTCAAGACTGGTGGCATATTAATGGATTGTCTTTCCATAACACTGCCTTCACTTTACAAAAAAAAGGGTTAAAGAGGGCATCTATGGTAATTGTATTATATGTGTTAACACTATGAAAGCATCCTGTTTCAGGATGTAAGAAAAGCATTTGTATATCTACAGCAGCAACTCTTATCTGACTTATCCCATCAACAACTGGAGGAAAGTGTATTAAGTATGGCTCTGTGAAAATCAATGTAAATCTATTTGGCACTTCAGTGATGAGCTCAAGCTGCAGGATGAGACCGCTATGACTGAAACTGTTGGAATGCCTGTGTGATTCACTGTGCTGTGGTCTGTTTCTCTGTGAGTGAGGATGAAACAAGAGAAGTGTATGAGAGTGAGGTAAAACAAGAGGGAGAGATAGAAGACGCTCAATGTGAAAATCAAGTCTGACAAGCCAGTCTGCCCTGCACACCAGCTGTTGATGGGGCAGATGCTATCCATGATGTATAAAAGCCGTGTTCTGAGCTGCATTAGCATCTTGCACTAATTGGTCAAAAATAGCTTTATTTGTCACTCAAAATGTAATTGACTGCAGCCACTTTAATAATAGAGTATAGCTACATTAATTGGAAACATACATTTGCTTTCAAATTATTTGTTTAGCAAACAAAAGGAGTAACCTTTTGCATGGAATGTAAAATATGGGGTTTGTAGCAGAATCAGTGTGCAATCTAGAAACATCGACCGTCAACTTTCATTATTTTCTTCCTTATCCTTAGTAATGTTGTTTTTTCTTCTCTCCTTCCTTTTCCTAACCTGCCTTTTTGCACTTCTTCCTTTCTATTTTCATTCCATTTTCATCCCAATTCCCCTTCTTAACTTATTTCCTACTTTCTTTATCCTCCCTTGCCTCCATTTGGCAAAATTACCTGTTAAGTTGTCAGAATCACACTGCATGCCGGAAATATGGCCCTACCTCCGACAAATCAATTGTCCGGACAGGAAGAAGGGGTTAGCACACTAGAAATGTTGCCCTACCACTGGCAACAACTTGCAAATACTATACTATTGCCCTTTAAGAGGGAAAAAAGTCACCCAGCTTTTTTACGGGAGGCAGACACCCTCCTCACATTCAAGAGCAGGCTTAATAAGACTTTCCTCTTTGATAAAGCCTATAGTAGGGCTGACTCAGGTGAACCCAGAGGCACCTCTTAGTCACGCTGCTATTGGCCTAGGCTGCCGGGAGACTTGTAGGATGCACTGAGTTCCTCTCTCTCCTCTCCATTTGTAGACACTCATATCCCATTAATGCTTGTCACTAATTCACCTTCTTCCCCTAGCTGTGAAGTTCTGAATAAAAACAAGTTCATTTGACTTTAAATATATCAGATTTTCTGTATAATTCCTGTGGAGCTCCCTCCAGTCTCATGAAAATAGAAATCAAAATGACTGTTAACTGACCCAGCGCCTCCTGCCGCTGGCCCTGGTGGGAATGTTTGAAGATAAAGAAGTGGTATCTGGGGCAATCTGTGGGAATCCTGTAGGGAAGCTCATGGGTCTCTGTAGGTTTGGTGTGAACCAGCTCAATGGTCTCTTTCTCTACATCCAGCCGCTGCATCACAACATACACAAGCAAGCTTTATTCAGGGGTCAAGTCATGCACAGACGATTTCACTGACGAACACTGAAACACAGTTTGATTTTTGTTTTTACAGGGAATATATTACATTTTGCACACTGTGTAATAATTAGAAACGATTTCCTGTCCGGGCTCACCAGCTGTATGTAGTTGATGCGTCTCTGCTTGAGTTGCTGCAGAGCTCGTTTGGCCTCTTCTTGTAGCGGGAATGAAAGACCTCGAAGAGTTTCTGCCCTTTTGTCCAAGCCAAACTCCATTGTAACCTTCAGGATGAAAAAACAATTAAAAAAACATAGAAAACTCTGGTATGCTGGTATGTCCTAACAAATGCCAGTCAAACAGATCGTAACAAACCTTTGCTCGAGCTGTTGGAGTCCCAATTCGTCTACGTTCATCCTGTGGACATAAGAGAGAAATGTTTTATTTTTAATTTTAAAAGTCGACCTCTCTCTTCTTCATGCACACACAGTTACATTTGTATTAGGAGGAAAATGTACGTACCCATGCAACTTTATCCTGCAGGAAAAAAAGATAATACATAAGATGAGTTTACATTACGTATGTGGTTCATGTCATATTCAGACAGTCTGTATTGTTAAAATTTGACCTCTGTGACTTTAATTCGTTGTAATTCCTGCTCTGCTGCTGTAAGTGGAGCCGGGGAAGAGCAGGAGGACATGTGTCGCAGGTATCCCTGGAAGCACAGGTCATCCTGCAAACAGACGCACAAACAGGATGTTTACCTAATCACCACCAGTTAAAGATTAATTGATCAGTCATTGTGCTGGAGGTACTTTACTAACCTCAACTGTGCCAAACACTTCATCTCTAATGTGACCCCCTCCGAACTCTTTCTTCAGTGTGGCACGAGTCGCTGCATACATCATCTTCTGCCTCACCTGACGGAGGATGTAATGATCACTTATTATGGTTATTACAGTTTCTGTAGTCTTCAAATTTTATTTTGGTTTTAGCATTTTCTGTGAAGGTTTGATAGTTTTTAAAGCCCACTGAACTCCAAAATGTGTTTAGCTAATTGTTTCTTCTTTTGAATGTTTGTGCTTCACTGTGCAGAAAGATATCTGTGCAGTGTTTGACACAAGAAAGCTGTTTTCACATTCATCTGCAGAAGGGGAAAGGTTTCTCTGTGTCCCCTTAAATCAGAGTTTAGGATGTCTACATTTGGGATGATTTTGTGAAATCTGAGCCAGTTTAGATCCTGGTCCAATATCCAGTTTGCAACTTATGTAGTGTGATGTGGAAACTTGAAACCTCCTGAAACATCTCGAGTCCAGCAGGGTTTTTTAACAATATTTGCATGTTCATAGATTTTAGGTCTTTCAATGAAGGGGATGAAGTAGATATAATTTTACTTTACTTTTAATAATTTTAAATGAATATTTTTACTTTTTGTATAATAACAGACATCATTTAAAGCAGATTACTTTTATGTGTCTTAAAACATGATACTTTACTCTGGCATTTTATATTGTACATGGTTTATTTTATTTGGCTAACCAGAAAGTTTCTGGCATTTTTAGTAGGAATTATGATTTAAAGGTGGATTGGCGTAACAACCTTACACATATTTTAAATGTGTAAAAGGCAGGTGTTGTATAATACCATCTAAACAATAAATTATAAAGGCTTTTTCAAATGTTTTAATCTTTTTTCAATTGTGGTTATTGTAGTATTTTTCACTAATAACAATCACAGCCTTAACCTGTGTTTAATTTCAAATTAAGATAAAATTATACCTAAGTTTAGGTTTTATGGTAGTTTTACAGACATTTTTGTTCAGTTTGTAGTTCTGCTTATACTTTTTTGTTTGTTTCTAACAATGTTTCAATGACATTTATAGTTTGTTTTATTTTTAATTACAACAATTTGGGCTGCAGACTTTGAATGGCTAAATTCGAAACTAGGCTGATCAGTAACAACATGTCAATCAGCTGCTCCAGACATACTGGTGATTGGTCAGGTGACCAGGCGATGAAGATCCACTCGTATCCCTGTGCATTCTGGGAGTCCAGGCGGTAGAGGATGTAGCAGGGTTCCTGAGGCGTGAGCAGAGGAAGCAGGAACTGATCGTAGTCCTTATCCCAGCTCTGTGCTGGCTCTCCGAATGAATCTAGCACCAGCTCCTCTGCACACAAAATAACGCGTATCAGCAAACTCATCTCAGGATTCAGAACAAGTCACCCGAAAGCTCACTTGTGTCAAATCTTTCTCAATACAGGAAACATCTCATGTTTACCATTTCTGATGACTATCTTCATTATTCTGATGGCACCTCCCCTTGCCCGGGCCAGAAACTCTTTCAGCTCAGATGTTGCTAAAGTAACCAGATATAAGACAGACAGGTCAGAACTGAGGATGGGGGGGTTGAAAGAAGTGAGACAGAGTTGGGAAGGTAAGAACCTGAGCCTCCACTTCAGGGAGAAAATTTGATCCACTGCCAGATAGTCACACCATCACCTAAGACCTCAGACAGGGGACAAATGTACCAAAGACATTTGGAGTCTGAGGGATAGAACAACCTCATCTTTCCCCAATTTTCAAAACAATCAATGTTAGTTTGGTACTGAAAACTCGATTTAGCTATTTATTACACTCTCTCCGTCTCTCTCACCATGGTTACCAAACACAGCGGTCTCATAAATGATGTAAGATCAGGTGAGAAAGGTGAGAGAGGTACGCTTCTGCCAAGCCGTCCCCCTACGCTCCAATTACCAAATGCCATAACACACGTATATACGTAGCTCTTAAACTATCCATAAACGTCTGTAGGGGCTAAAAATCATGATTACTGGCATCACAACATAGAAGACAGACATTTTAGCTGTTGTATACGGGCTTACAATTTAATACAAGTATAGTTTTTACACATCTGCACCCTTGCACTTTTGTATTCTTGTTTATACTTTACAGTAACAGTTTGACTTTTATTTAGACACTGTACACTGTTGGTAATTGTTGCTTTTATATACATTTAATACACATTTATTTTTTCACCTAGGGCCTACTTGTATGTGCATAATAGTTCTGTTTTTTTTAATCCATCTTTGTTCAGCTTTGTTGTCCTTGCTTTTAGCTGTATATTTCTGTCTTTGTGTATTGTTCTTGGGTTCTTGGAACTGTAAGTGCTCTGAGAGCAACAAAATGTATCTGTACACATACTTGTTCAACAAAGATCTTTACACTCCAGAATTATTATTTATTATTATAAACAGGTTTATCAAGACATATTTACGTGCCATGGTTCAAAAGCGAACAAGAACATTTTATAAAAGCTTTAAGAAATGAACTCACCGTTAATTCCAGTTTGGTGTGACATCTTTTGGCAGTCAGCTTCACACTCCTCTCATGCAAGAAGGACCAGTTCCAGGTCTCTGTGTCCTCGCTCTTCTCGCTCAGCAGGTAGGCTGCCTCTACACTGATGGCAGACAGATGGACCCACACGCATCAGTGACATAAACGCCTCGAGTGTGTCTTGGGAGATTCCTAACACTTGAAATACAATCTGCGGAACTGGGACTGATGAGTAATAACGTGCCTGTCAGTGGATACCCACCCTAACCACTGATCGAAAACTCTTTGCGTATCGATGACCACAACTTTAAAGGTCTCGGTGGGGGAGCCTCTCCCAGGTCACAAACTGTCCTGTCCCGTACTGCGGCTGTGAGGGGGGAAACCAGGCTGCGCAGAAAATCCACTGCTCATGACATCAGTGGTCAGTGCAGTGTTTTAAGATGCTGTCAGAGCGCCACATGTGACAGCATTTTATCACTCATTCACAGAGTGGCCGACCAGCTCACACCGACGAATGTTCTCAAATTCCAGAAACCTGGTCACAGAAATGTGACACCGAGCAAGAATCTGACTGCTTCATTTTAACAATGTTCAATGGATCGAGAATGGATTTGTGGTCGGTACATTTTGATCAGCAAAGTTAGCTTTAACGGTTAATGAAAAGGTGAGAATAGGGGATGTAGCTCTGCACACTGTTCAAATATGAGAATGTGAGGTTTCTTCGGGCTATAAAATATAAACACCTTTTATCCAAAAGTGTGAGGTAAAGAGCTCCAGATGACTTGTGCATACACTAGAAGAGTGAGTACAAATGGCCAGTCACAAAAATAAAAACACAAACTCATCAACACAGACAAAGGATAACACAAAATGTAGAGGGGAGTGGGTAAAAAAAAGTGTTGTAAGGATGAGAGTGCAAAATGCTTTAACTATCATCAGACTATCACGTCTCTCCTTCCAAGCATCTTTGGTGCGTGCGTGCACACACACACACACACACACACACACACACAGGTAGGTGAGAGAAAGATAAGTGTGTACCTGTGAGGTTACCTGTGATGGGATCATCCATTATTCACTCAGTGGTGAGTACATAACCCAAGCATCTATACATTATTCAACAGAACCCCCACCCCCTCCACACAAATTTACAAAGACTCTGTATTTTTCACTGTGTTTAAGGTTGCAATTATATGTATAGAGATTTATCTAATGTATGATAATATTGAGGATGAGAAATAAGGAAAAAACTGCAGCTCTTATTTTTATCTAAAACGGTTTATTATGAAATATTTTAACAATAAAAACAAATTACACATGAACTGTCAGGATACAGGGTGAAATATGAATAAAATGTACCTGACTTGCGTAAAGAAAACTAATTTTAACAGGAGGTATGTGGGATTTTGTCACACAATCAACCTTTTTAAATGTTTAAAAATACTGAAATGTAAAAGGTTTAAGGTCAAGTATAAAAAATAATATTTTTATGAGGTTCTTATCAGTCCAAGGAAGGCCGTCCAACATATGAAGGTATCCTACATCACTGCATGATTGCGATGCGTTTTACGATGAGGACTCATTTTTTAAACGTCCCTCTATGAGTCATCAACGCACGGCAGCCAAAAGGTCTGTTAAAAGAAGAAGAAATTATGAATGAGCACTCTATTCAGTGTAATTTGTCCAGCTGCTACCCCCACCTGGTGTGTTTGATCTCACCATGTTAGTGCAGGCACTAGCAAACGTCATGTATCTGGGGTTAAACTGCAGAGTGTTGATGGGTCCTGGATGTTTCCCGTCCAGCACAGCCACCTTCATCCCACTCTCAGTGCTCCAAACATGCACTCTCCCGTCCTCTGAGCCTGCACGACAAGACAGGTTTCAACACAGATCTTACAGGAAGAGACCAAAATATAAAACTGAGGAGTTCAGGCTCACCAATCATGACAAACTGCGAATCGGGAGTGAAGCAGGCCTCCAGGGAAATGCCTTTACTGTTGTTGTAGCCCTGAAAATGAGCAAAGACAAGAAACACCTTCAAGTATATAGAGATATGATATGATATACAGACAGATGCAATTCAGTAAGTTTGTGGCAATGTGCTTGTCTCTTACTGAAAAAGTGTGCAGCACAGATCCATTAAAAGCGTTAAGGACGCGAATCATCCCTCCGTTGGTGGAGATGAGAATCTGTTTCCCATTGTTACTGAATTTGAGTCCAGTCCACTCACAGGAACGACTAAACCACGTATCAAAGGAGGCAAAGGGACCCTTTTCACAGAAAGATTAAGTACATTATAAATGCAGAAGAAAAGAGAAAACAATGAAGGTCTTCCCCATCCATACAAGCATACTCACGCAAACCACTCACACTCTAATTTGCATTTTACCTTGTCAAAAGCACGGAGGTCGTATAATTTAATGGCCTGTGATTCCACTCCAGCAGCAAATATCAGCCCATCAGGGTCAAAGGAACACACAGGTTTCCCCAGTGGATTAGTCAAACCCTGAAACACAAACACGATTATACATACGAAGATGAAGAGTGAGAAGTTGCAACAGGAAGTCGGGGATTACCACCATATTTCAGCCATCCTAACCAATGACTGGTGTTTGTGTCATATCAATGTCTTTCCTTACATTTGGTCTTTGTTTACAGTATAATGTCTTTGAGCACTGTGTTTTAGCTGCTGTGTGATGGTAAAGTTTTACACATGAGAGATAAGATCCAAGTGTAGCATGGTTACGAAAGTAGGTCTGGGGCCACCCAGTGGTCACCGGGCAAAAGCTTATTAAAAGGGAGTTGGTCGGCTTCTGATGTACAGCACCGTGGTAAACGTTAACAGCTGTAGCAGCAGCCGTAATTACACGTTTGAGTAAGAGAACAGAGGAAGCGTCATTTTCCAACCTGTTCACAGACTACTAACTTGACAGTTTGGAGAGCGCAGGTCCCAGATCCGGATTGTCTTATCCAGCGAGCCTGAGATAAACGTATCGTCCACTGGTGACATGGAGAGAGCCACAACTCTGAAACAAAAGTCAGAGAAGAAGCAAATTAACTTCAGCCAATAAGGAATAACCCCTCCTTTTAGAAAAGGTCAAAAAAGACAAGAAAAGACTAAGTAAAACTTAATGATGCCTGAAGAGAACTGGGGAACCGATTGCTGTGAAAGAGGTAAATATTCTTTCTCTATGCAGTTCAGAAATGTATTTTAAGAATGCAACTTTTTGTATTACAATTTGTAAAACATTGAGAGTAAATGTGAATATATTTTATCAGAGAGTTTTTAAAATTTGACTATTTGTGACCATTTTGAATGAAAAGCAAGTTGTAACTTCTTGCTTTGATCTGATTAAACAGTGCTTGAAATGCTCTCCAGTAACAAGTGTTGGAGAGCAAGAATGCGTTGGTGTGAATGTGTTGGTAGTTCTCTGTCCAGCGAGCACCTGCCAAGGGTTGTGTATAGTTTGTGTAGCTTCTTGGGTGGAAATTGTCACCTTTTAAGGTTTACATCCATGTACGTCATGCTACATTGTTATCCTCTAGTTGGATTCAGTGTGATCCAGGTGGGTGCTGTCACTCACCTTGCAGTGTGACCTGGAAAATACCGAATGTACTGGTTGTCGGTGAGCGACAGGTACCGGATGGTATCTACGAGACACAGAACCACGCTTTAGTTTCAAAAACTGAGTAGAAAGCACGTGTTTAAATTCTATTTTATATATATTATATCTATTTTATATTCTATTCCATATCTTGTTGACCTTTGTTAGTGAGTCATTACCATCCAGTTTATTGGAGCTGTAGACCACTGTATGTGTATCTCCATGAGTGTAGCGGATGAGGTCTACTCCATACTTCTTGCTGAACAGGGTGCTTTTAGGTCTGACAAAAGACAGAATATTTAAACCCGTCAATCATTTGATCACTTGAACCACAGCGAACATGCTGCAATGGCATCTTTACAAAACCCTTCCACAAAAACCAGTTTAGTTATGGAAATTGATCATTATTTTCATATATCTTTGTGCATAAATGTATTCCAATTTGAATGAAGTGCATAAAGGTAATTACACAATTACCGTTTATTTTTATTTTAAGGTAATAACATTGGCCACTTACTTTCCTTCACGGATGTCATATAACACAATGCAGTCATCGTCGCTGCTTGATATCGCATTTTCGCCATTTGGGCTGAAGTCCACACAGTTGACTTTCTGGGAATTTTCTCGGTATGTCCTGGCAACCCTGAAACTTCGTAACACGCTGTCTGTGATCTTCATGTCTGCAGCGAAATTATCTTAAAATAAAAAAATATGCAACGTAAAACCAAAAGCGTGCCGTCCTCATCAGCTCCCTCGATTTTAATGAAGCCCGCGGGTCATTTCTGTTGTTTGCTTGGTCGAGCAATGCATGAAGCAATATCATTTAAGACCCTTAACGCCAAATAAATGCTCCCATTTTCAAAAACACAACAATAAAATCAAATACAACATGCAACCACTGGGCAGTTTGAAGTGCACTCGATGTGTTTCGCATTATCTACCAGGTGGGCGGTATTTTCCAATCACTATTATATTCAGTGGCTTTCAACATACCGGGTTGTAGCGCAAATATAAACGAGCATACCTACAGTCAGAAATAGGAAATGACGACACACCACTACAGGAAATTGTTGCTCTAAGTATAGCGCATTGGTTTTGATGTACAACTGGATCTGAAGGTCAAACATATTTTCTTCTGCCACCGTTTAGTCCTTCATTTTGTGAAAGCGATTTCACAAAATGGTCATGCAAACAAAAGTTCCAGGTGATTTTATGTGATGTTGAATCACACACTATTAGTCCAAAAATGGCACTTATTTGACTGAGCGAATGTATGTTTATCTAAAATCACTATAACAACTATTAACAAGTTGGATTTTAGATTTTTATTTTTCTTGCAGTTTTAGTTGTGCGGAAAATGTGTACGCTTTTATTCTGAAAGGTGCGGCCCGGAAGTTGTTTGACGGCGCGCGTGTTTCCTCCGGAGTTTATTTTTGTTTCTCCAAGCTAACGTGAACAATCCAGCTACACGCTACGCGATGAACAGCTGTGGAAGAGTATCCGGCCTGAACACCGTCCTCTTTCGGGTCAAACCACGGACAAACTGCCGCCCGTGTCCCGGGGCAGCGCCGTGCCTCAGCCGCAGTCGGGCCACCGCCGCTAAACACGCTCCGGGCTCCGACACGGGGGAGAAACCCCGGCTGAGAGCGATCGACCTGGCCCGAAAGGTCCAGCGGGAGAAGGCGAATCCACAGGCGGCAGAACCGGAGAAGCTGTCCGGCCAGCAGAAGAGGGTGACGGAGCTGAAACGGTTCAGTCTGCAGCTGCAACACGTTCACCCCAACGTGCTGGCCAAACACCTCCACAGAAGCGTGCTGTACCAGGATAAAGATGTGGTTATCATCAACAAACCGTATGGGGTTCCTGTCCGAGGTAAACCAACAGCAGCTGACGAGTTAACATGATTGATTTACTCGATGTCCAGTCAAAGAAAGTTGGTGTTACACGACTGAAGGGATGTGGGGAATAAGAAAAATAGTCTTTGAAGCTGAAAGTTGATTGACAGAAAAAAAAGAAGTTAAATGCCACAAACTCTCAGATTCCAGGTTTAAGACTCCAACTGACCAATAGTTGCTTTATAATCTGTTGATTGTGTTACTACATGTTGTAGTATTTGGCAATATCAGTATTGGAATAGGCTGTAACTGCAACAGAAACTATTGGATATTGGCAGAAATGTTAAATCATGCCGAAGTTTCCTGAAAACGCGTGCATTTGTTGTTGTTGCCATGTCTCAGATGACTCTGGGGTCACCTCCATCTCCTCTGTGCTTCCCATTCTCTCCAAAATGATGGATGGGATGAAGATCAAGTCTGGTTCTCAGCTGCTCCCCTGTCTGGGACTGGAGAAGGAGACACCAGGAGCTCTCCTGCTGGCCAGGAGTGAAGAAGCAGCGGCGCACATACTCAACCTTCACAGAAATAACCAAGTTCAGAGGAAGTACTGGTAAGATGCAGTATGGGAACAGTCGATTAAAATATGACGGATCGTGCGTCCTAATTTTCACACCACATGCTGCAGTTTACACGATGATGTTTGGAAAGCCTTTCACGTGTTCACTTTTCCTCCTCAGGGTCATCACAGTCGGCGTGCCTGTGCCATCCGAAGGCGTGATTGACATTCCCGTCATAGAGAGAGAGGTCACAGGCTCTCGGCCACACTACAAGGTCTCTCCTCTGTAGTTTTGGTGCTGTGATAATTAGATGTTAGTCAGTTAATTAACTGACATGAAAACTGCAGGGGAGAAAGAGCAGGAGGAAGGAGAACATACAGTAGTACAGTATAACAATAATAGCAACATTGGCGGTTGAGCAGGAACACGGGGGCAGCAGGAGCAACCACAGATCCAGACTCCACAGCGCCGGAGGCAGAAACACCTGCAGAAATCTTTAGGCGAGAGAGAGGGGGACGAGAGAAGCACACAGCAGGGGAAGAAGGTGAATTAGTGACAAGCATTAATGGGATATGAGTGTCTACAAATGGAGAGGAGAGAGAGAGGAGCTCAGTGCATCCTACGAGTCTCCCGGCAGTCTAGGCCTATAGCAGCATAACTAAGGGGTGTCTCAGGGGTCACCTATTATAAGCTTTATCAAAGAGGAAAGTCTTAAGCCTGCTCTTGAATGTGAGGAGGGTGTCTGCCTCCCGTAAACAAACTGGAAGCTGGTTCCACATAAGAGGAGCTTGATAGCTGAAAGCT
>JAVQJD010004288.1:0-14459 GCA_036023655.1 Nannoperca australis
TCCGCAAACTTCAGGAGCTTGACAGATTGATGACTGGAGGTGCAGCTGTTGGTGTACAGGGAGAAGAGAAGGGGGGAAAGAACGCAGCCTTGAGGGGAACCGATGCTGATAGACCGAGAGTCAGAGACATGCACTCCCAGCTTCACATGTTGCTTCCTGTCCGACAGGATGTCTGTGATCCACCTGCAGGTGGAGTCAGGCACGTTCAGCTGAGAGAGCTTGTTCTGCAGCAGAGCCGGGATGATGGTATTGAAGGCAGAGCTAAAATCCACAAAAACCATACACGTGTAGACATGACATCACATCCATGCTAGCCTATGTTACTCAATGCAATCTGTCATTCAGCAGTTCTTTCATCAGTCTTTCTGAAAGTGTGTTCCTATACTGTCCATATTCATCGGCTATAGGACTTTCGGTTACAAATTAAAACCTTAGTGATTTTAACAAAGTTGAACAATGATTTCCGGTACGGGAATGTTATATTTTGATTTTCATTTAAACCTTAAACAATGTCAGGTTATGTTATTCTGACAGTACAAACCTATCTCCCAAAGATTACATTTATATACAACTAATTAGTGTTTCCAATTATGTTTTGCTGTGAAACGTAATTAGGAAAACAAATTAAAAGTATATAAACATAATTTAAAGGAGCCAGGGTTGGACAGTAACTAGAAGAGAATAGCATTCCACATTCACCAGGCAATATTTTATTTTATAATGAGTTTTTTTTAAAAGAGAGGGTCCACTGAATGTCACATGCTACTTAAATATTGTACATTGAGACTTTTGTTTCTATCTTCCTTTTATCAACTAGAAGTTCCTCTCTGCTCCATTCAATGCATGTAATCTTTCTCCGAGGGATTAAAACACAATGGACTTGTTTTGATTGCATTTAATCAGACAACACAGACTCACTGTGTCATGAACACCCAGCCCACTCATGTTGTAAATGCATCCGCTCATATGGCGAGTAAAGGAATTAATTGCCGGCTGTCCATCTGTAGAATGTATATACTGTATGTATGAAGGTTGATTTCCTCCGTTTTAAGATAAAAATATACATACCACCTGGGTGAGCTGCTTCAGCACAGTCTTACAATGGCTCCCCATGTGTGGGAAGTATGCAGACATGTATTGTAATTTATCATCCTAACATTGAATCCATTAACACAGAACATTTCTGATGTTATACTATACAGCACTTTGACATTTAACTGTTGAAACCAAATGAAAATGTTGAAGAGATACTTCACTTTTGTGTTTAAAAAGAAGGGAAATTTAGATTTTGTAGTTTTCCTTTTACTTTCAGTTTTGTGCTATTTGGGGTGGGGGGCATCTTTCCTTTGAACAATCACTGCTAGTCTAGATAAAAAGGCAAAACATAAAAGATCAAGCACCCAGTACACTTTTGGCTTAGTTCTGATGTTTTCATATATAGTTTTTTTTTATTGTGATTATTGGTCCTGAAACAATTAGTCGATTAATCAAATTGAAAATGAATCATATTTAATCATCTCAGTTGTTTATAGGGGAACTCCACTGATTTTACACACGCAGGCCAGTGTACTTGTTACTAGGAGTGCTACTCAAGATGTGGAAACAGTTGTATAATGTCTTTTGTGGCTCTGGAGGAGCTTTCTAAAGTAAAAAAAAAAAAGTATCCCATCTTTTATTTACATTCGGTCCGTGTGGAATGAGAGATTATATTAAGTTGCATCAGTATGAGAAATGTAGAACCCAGTGTTTCTGGAGCTTGTCCCATACTAGGGATACAAGTCAGGATATCTCTGCTGTTTTCATTCTTTTTTAAATCTGTCTCTTGTGAATCCCCCAACTTAATAAAAGCACAATACTCAATTGATAGAGCCCTTAAACCCACCGAAAACAAATAAAAAATATGTAAAGATCTCTGATTCCAACATTACATGTGAGGAATTCATGCTGTTTTATATTATTAGAAAGTGAATTTCTTTCTGTTTTAGACTGTTGGCCAAACAAAACAAGACATTAGAAACATCATCTTGGGCTTGTGCATTGCACTCACAGAGCAATACAGTGATGAGTAACGTGCCTTGTTGCGTCCAGTCATGTTAAGTCAGTTATATTTATATTGCCCAAAACCTCAAATGATTTGAAGCACAGCTGTACACGGTGGGGACTTCCAGACTTTAGTCCAAGTAGATTCTTCTGTCTGATTCTGACCGAGCCATAGATAAACTTTAGTCCACCGATGTGTTTGGTATGTCAGATGTGGGAAACAGTTGTGTGTTGGTATTTAAGGCATCCTTCCAGTGAGCTAAAATGCTTCAGTCTGGAGGGCAGGATTAAATACATTTCAGCCATCCGTCTTGTTTCTCTCCATTCCACATTAATGGAAAAGTTTGTTAATGAATGTAAAGTGGGTGTTTTTCCAGTTGGGTGTTGCCTTAATTCTAGTTGATGATGGCATCTAGATACTCAGGTAAAACAATAAGCACAATGTCCTTTGGATGAAAGGCATTCTACGACCACAGTGCACAATTAGAATAGAGATTGAGTGAAGATGTTTGTCTTCCAGAGGTGTTTGGTTGCTGCCAAAGCTGCTGGTTGAGAAACACAAGGCGGATTTACTGTATGAGGGTCACTGTGATGAAAGTTGATGAAATAATAAAAATACTCTGTCTGGCTCTTTAAAGTCTCCAGAGTTCCAGAGAAACAGAGAGGACTTCCCTGCGTCGCTGGGCAAACTACAGCAGCTAATAGAAGACAAAGTTCACATCCTACGATCCCGCATCACTGAGCAGCAGCAGGTAAATGACATTACATTGAAGTGTATATCAAACCTTATCTGAAGTTACTTTGTACTTGGCAACCACTTAAAACAGGAAAAATAAGGTAACATACACATATATATTTTTTTGTTATGTTGATTAACTGTTACAAGTGCAATATATGATCATGTTGTAATGTAGTAACAATAAAGTTAACTGACATTTATTCAAGGAATTTTCTCAAATTAAATCTAAAAATGCAGCATAAAAACATATAAACCAACAATGTCAAAATGTCACATTTTTGTATAGAAAAATTATTACAAAGTGTTTTTTTTATTCCTAACATTATTATGATTAACTAATAAAATGAAATGTGTATCTCAGCAAAGGCTATAGCTGGAAAGATGTTGAATGAACCGTATTACCACACACACTGCAAGTGCCAGATATGATGGAATAATAGGAATGATATACATATATTCCTATTTTTAATGACCTAAAGGTAACATTTTCCTTCCAGCTTTAAAGGAAACACTACTCTTTAATGAGTAAAATCTCTACACACGTAACTGAAAGTAGACAGAATCTGTTTCAGAGCAGCTATGCTGGAATCTGAAACATGATGGTTATCACCAGTGTAGCAGAGGCATGAAGTGTCATTGTCTTTGCTGACGTTGAAGCTATTTTCTTTATGCTGATGTTTTTAAAAACATGAATCTTTGCTAGAGGGTACAGGGCTTATTGCTCAACACAGCCTCAACCGCAATCGTCCTAACAGTCTACACAAGTTTGTTTTTATTGGCGCTCTCTTTATGCGATTCACTGGAGTTTTCTCTCCTTTTATCTGTGGGAAAGTGTTCTGTCTCTCTTTCTCTCTTTCCTTTCCCTCACTGCTGATGTCTATAGAGGCCATGTTTAGAAAGGCAGCTCAAACCCAATGTTTTCTCCTACCCCGTGTCATAAATAATTGTCCTAACATTACTAAAAAGAATCAAATGAAACCTTATTTTGAAATGCTGAGTGTTTCAATGACGCGTCCCTCATGTGACCTGTGTTTGATGTCAAACTCCTCTAAAAAGTTAGTGAAATGAGCCTGATGTCTTTGCTGAAAGTGACTGTCCATGCCAGGAATATGCAATCTTGCAATCGCAAGGATTGACACAAGTTTCCAAGATCTTACTTTGATCCAAAATATTAAACAATCAAGAGCCAATTTTCTGAACCAATGCCAAATAAAATTCAAGCCTACACAAATGATCTTGCCAAGAACCTTGTTTCCCTGAAATCTGTCTTCTCAAGCAGCACTGGTCCCTATATTATATGTATATACTATACACAGTGTAGATGGACATCTTTATTGTCCACTTACGTGGAAATCTTTGGCTTCAAAGCAAAGCACAGGACGAGGACAGTTCATACACAGAGGGGACACACATTACACATATGTGATTAAAGGTTTTTAAACAGTTGCATTTTAGAAATATAGAGCCCAGCTGAAATATCCTGTTTATTTATTTTTGTGTAAAGAAAATGAACATCGGCCAATGTATCATGAGATTTTTTAAACTCTCTCAAATATCAATGTCTTTATCAGTCTCAAAAATCCGGTATTCTCAGGTTATAATTACCACAATTCATTGCATAATGACAAAGAAATGGTCGTAAATACTGTATCAGTGCACGTTATATAATCATAAAAAAATTAAATAACCTCAGTAAGATCCTGGAGGGATTGAAAAGTTAAAGAAATCTAGAAGTTTTGTGTTGGGACTAAAGATCATATTTGAAAAACAAATCAGATTTGGCTGCTGTGTGAACATAGTGCCAGTTTGTCTCTCAGGCTGAGTCACATGGAAACACAGAGATAGACAGACAGACAGACAGACAGACAGACAGACAGATAAGGGGAGCGTAGGGTGATCATCATGTTCTGCCAGAATGACTCAGTCGGGCTGTTGTATTTCAGCCCACAGCCGCTCACTGAAGGACTCGAAGAGTTCAGACTCACAACCTGATTAGATGTCACCCACTCCACTCCAACTTCATCTGTACCCGTCATGTCCTCTGTGTTTTTAGTATCTCTTTTGGTTTTTCCTCCCGTCTCTCTATCTGATCAGTCTACCCTCACTCTCTCCGCCTTCCGCTGGTGATTCATCACTCTCCAATGTCTGTCTGACAAACGGAGACAGCAGACTACTGAGAGCTGAACTGTTATATGGGTACATTCTCATTTCAAATACTCTGCAGACTAAAGGACTTATGGAGCATTTATATGTCTTTTCTATTTATTGTCAGCACACTTTTTCATTTTTTTTTTCTCTGAGATCCATTATGTAAGAGTCTTCCCTATCTTATTCCCCAGCAATGAAAGTGGTTATGTGCAGTACCTTTATTAAATGTTCTCCCTGAAGTTGACCAATACCAGTCTGCCTGTCCAGTCGGTGCTCCTGGCATACAATGCTGGATGTATTTTGTCAGGTTTGTAGAGGTGCACCTTATAAAACGGTAATGCAGTGTTCATTATACTTTAACAAGACTTGGGGTGCTTTCACAAACATGCGCTTTTTAGTCGGTTAAATTGCAACGCTAGTTCGTTTCCCTTCTTGGGGTGATTCATTTGGGTGTTGACATTGTAATCGAACTTTTGGTGCAGACAAAAACAACCATGGTCTCAGCCCAAACGAACTCTGAGCGGTTCATTTGTTTCTGCAAGTTTGAGCTAAAAGGCTCCTGTAGCAAGGTGTGCTTTGCATTCTGGGATGCGGCAGAGCCTGCAAAGTGTTTTTAGTAGTAACAGCTAGCCAGAGAATGAACCATAGCAACGCTTCTCCCACAGAAATATGCACTGTCAAGAACACATGTTCCTGTGTTTACCTTCTTGCTGCTGCCCCAGACACATCTGACCAAAAGAGGTGTGAACGTCCTCACATGTTTGTAGTGATGCATTTTGATTTGCTGTGTTAAAACAAACCAAACCAAGAAGAAAAGCCTCCAAGTTTACACCCATCAACTGAATGGGACCAGAGCAAACAAACGATATTTGTAAAAATGCCCTAAGAGTCTAGAACCATACGATCAGCTCTGTAAGGCTGTACTTGGGCACTGTGGTGCTTTGAGGTAACATGCTCAGAAATGCAATGTTACTATGCTGATGTTCAGCAGGTGTAATGTTTGCCTTGTTCACCATCTTAGTTTAGTATATTACAATGCAAAGTTTTGCTAATTAGCACTAATCACAAATTACAATTAGGGATGATGCGGATATCACTAGTTTTGCAGGTATTTGGTCAAAAATAAAGTACTGGAGAAATTCAACTTCGGACCTGATGATGACACAGGAAGAAAAATCACTATTACAATTCATCCTGAGGGGACCATGAATGTTTGTCCCAAAGCTCATTGCCAATCCCCCCAATAGTTGTTGATATATTTCATTCAAAACTACAAATGTCAACCTTACGGTGGCATTGGAGGACATGTGCGGAGACCCAAGTCATTAGGAAACATCCTCTGACAGGATGTCTGCAAAGGTTTTAAGGCAATCCACCCATAGAGCCATGCCACTTGCATGGCTAATAATGTTTTCAATTTGAGAGTCATCTCAGTAAACACACTAGCCAAAAGGCTAATTTAGTGCGCAAGCTAAATCAGGGGAACATCCAGGTCCACATCACTGTAGTTCTGCTAAATGTATTCAGTCACACTAATGTAGCTCCCCCTAATGACATTTAGTTGCATTCCTTGCCAAAAGTGTTCCATGTCTCTGTCTTCTCGTGTGTTCAGGGTTTGGTGTGAGATAAGGACTGTGGAGCAGCTGACCTTTCACCTCCAGCCACTGCAGAGCCAGACAGCAGGAGCTCAGCAGCACACACACACACAGTGAGTCACTGAAATGTTATGTGTTTGATACGAGGAAGCTACTGTACATATGAGGGGGCACACAAAGCCTTCGTTTCTTTGCATTAGTCTGACCCCCCCACAGTCCTATTACTAAATACTACAAACTATGATCCTATTTACTAAAGAAACTTTCAAGGTTGTTCAATTTTATGAACAGACAGTCAACATGGGTGTTGAAACTCAAAATATTGATTCTGTAAGCAGAAAGTACAGTCAGGGAACTGTAATACTAATAGATAGAAAAAAAACACAAGATTCAAGTTTCCACTCTTTCATCAAAAAATGTTCTCTATTTCCTTAAAGTAAATAAATGTTGCAATTAGACTTCTTTGTGAAACTGGACTCCTCTTTAAAGAGTGTTTGAACATGTGAGTAGGAGGCAGCTCTGCATTGGTTTGTGGGGTTTTGTCACAGAGCTGAAATGAATGTGGGAGTTTCACTGTATCTCATGACAGCAGCAGGTTCTGCTCGGCTGGAGAAAACAACAGGATCTGGCCTGCCTGCCTGCCTGCCTGCCTGTGTGTGTGTGTGTGTGTGTGTGTGTGTGTGTGTGTGTGTGTGTGTGTAAGAGAGAGAGTGGCTGAGAGAGTTAGAGACAGGAAATACAGAAAACGATATAGTGTGTGTGTGTGTGTGTGTGCGGGCGGGAAAAATGAGGACCATATTGAGCTTACGTTAATGTGTTACATGTACTCTTCACATGAGTCAACAATTGATGTCCACGCTCAAATCTCTTGTGCACTTTCTTTTATTTTCCTATGTTCTTGTTTGGTTGCATGAAACCGTTTTTCTGTACTAAGTACTGATCTGATGTCAGTCATTATTCTTTTACCATATGTGTAGTCTGTGACCGTCTCTGAGTGGAACTGTTGAAGAACATTCTTCTATGTAAAGTCATGCAGGACTGTAACTACACACCACTTCTTTACTGTTAGTGGAGACCTTCGTACGGCAACATCCTTTTTAGGATTTTGCTCATTTTAATTCGATTGTTCAGAAGATAAATAAAATTGTGTCATTACAGTGCATCAGTCTTATAATGATGAACACACCATTGTGCTCGCTGTCGTCTGTGTGTCCACACAGCAGGTATAAGAAAAGGCTTTACTCGTAGTATAATAACAGGCTACTTCATCTCCTCACCAAACCACTGGTGTCTCTCTGTCTGTTTTTCACACAAACCAAAATCATCCTGCTAAACATTGCTGTCCGACAGTTTTTGTAACTTTCTGACAATCCGACAACCATGTCCACTCCATGCACAGGTTTGCTAGGTGTGTGGAGGTGAAAGGGAAGCAGCTGTGCAGAACTCCAGTCACGTTATTGATCTTTTTACTCTTCACTTTGCATTAATCAACCATGTTAATCCATCTCACTGGCAGTGTGTTGAAATGAAATAGGTCTGTGAAACATCAGCTCAGTCCCCTGCAGTGTGAACGCCTCATGAAAACCTCCTTCACACAACTTCTTCTGTGCAACAACGTTTTTCCCAAAGGGTGCTGCGTTATCCCCTTTTTAAAGGGTGTGTCTCGCCTGTAGTACCATAGTGTAGCGCATGAGCTTCATGTATCAACATTTGCTCACCACAGCAAATGGACGGAGCAGTTTTTATTACACAACGTTGCTGAATATTCAACTCTGATTGGTTAATTGCAGCATTCTATGGCTGTGAATAACAGACCGTTGCTGTGGATGTAGTTCTGACCGTAGATCCTGAAGGACCACGCCTCGGCAAGAAGTAGAGATTAATACTACCAAAGAAGTCCCATTCACCTTGTCTCATTTCCCCATCAGTGGAAATGTTCAGTTTAACATGCATTATGTGAGCCTTGCATCTGGGTCCTGCATCACCCTGCCAAGGTTTATTTCTGCAATAATGACGTGCTCGCTGTACATTACCCTTTACTTAATATATGTTATACATAATGTATTTAATCGGATCTGCTTCATAATGTCAGTATTACCACCGTTACCATCTCAGCGGATCAGACTGCTAAATCCATTTTAGCTAGCATCAACCAACCCAAAAGAAAACCAAAGCTCCAGGATTTAATTATTTAAAAAATTGCAATTCTCTGCTGGACATCAGGCTGGCTGGTACAAACGGAAACATTGTCTAAAAAGTTAGAAACTGAAGTCCTGATTAATGTGTTCTATATAAACTCCTGGTGAATGTTCAGATTTTCTTACCACTTGTGGTGTGTTGACAGTAAATGTTCAGATGGTAGTAGGTGGCTGCTGCCTCACCCTGTTCGCTCGTACTCTCTGTTCTCCTGCCATGACGCTCGATTTGGCAGAGCAGCACTTCAACTGCTCTCACTTCTGTCACACAAGACAAGCTAAAACACATCTCAGAATTCAAGGTGTGCCAGCAGACACACACACACACATATTCTGATGATATTCCAGGAAATCTCTTAATTTCTCAGCAGCATTGGTTCTCATCGCCAAGACTGATCAGCTCCTGCCACCGCTCGGATCAAAGGCTTAATGAGGGACATGAATAGTTTCTTAATAAATAGTGTGACATGTCTCCATCATGTAGCCCTGCCCAACATGATATCCCCTTGGCTTACTGGAACAAGACATCAGCCTGCTTTTATTTTACTGGGGTTTTTCCTTGGTTTTAAGGGAGGCTTATATGGTAATGTCAGCGGCTCAGCGCCAAGGCTTTGTTCAAGAAAAGAGGATAAGGTAATTCTTTTTCTTTTTTTTCTTCTTGTGAGTGGACCTTAACAAGACCTTAACAAGATCAGGCAGCTTTAGCACCAAGAACTTCTGGAACAGTTGTTTAAAACTCTGCTTTAGTTCACTCTCTTTGTCAAGTAGATAATGATGCCTTTTAAACTCGTGCTGTGCTACTTTGTCCAAACCAAGTAGCAACCTCTGTGGCTTTGTGGTGAAGTTAAAGTCGTCTTAATGGTCTTTCCTACCAAACTTTTCTCACACATAGCAAGGTAGAGCATTGTGTAACGCTTACTATTGACATCTCAGTACTAAAACCAGTGCGTGTATTGTACAATTTTTATAGGATAATATTTATTTTTCATATTTTCTTCAACAATATTTCAAACAAATTAACAAAACTCCTACCTATGACTAATCAATCCTTCCATTTGTCATGTGGAGAGAGAGCAGGTGAGGTATTCTATCCAGCAGTTTTTGCTCTGGACCAAAGAAGAATGAAATATGGTTTCCATGATTTTACTCACACAATAGTTATTTTTTACTTAAGTCCCAGTAGGTTTGGACAGTATAGTTCTATAACTTCTGGAATTCAGAGATGGAAGAAATTAACTTCTTGTAAAGCACAGATGCTTTACAGCGCCCGCCTGTCAGGAGGGCGGAGCCACTTTCTTCCTTAGAAATAATGGCATAGCTGTGCAACGTTGCACTCGTTCATTTGATGTAAATGTCTGGTTGTCAAAGAGTGCACTTCAGTCAGATGTTCGTGTCCTATTTTCTTCTTCGGTGTTGCCTTGCTGTAATTATGCTAGCTAGTCACAGCCCAAAAACAAACTAACCTGACTGCCTGGAACAAAACATCATGTGGTTTTAATATTAAGTGAATTTCAATGACAACGGAATGTTTTAGCCACACTTGTTTACATGTAATGCTGTTCTTGTTCCTGATGGCCACCATATGAAAACTGATTATATTGAAATGAATGGGAAATATTTCAAACACACACAAAATCAACACATTTTTCCTGTATCAATTATATGTTTAAAAAAAAAATTTTTATTAATTGAGATCAAGATATTATTAAGGCTTAAAAACAGGTATGTTTGGGGCCGTGTTTGCACTGATTGACAGCTGTCTCAACCCATTACACTTACCTGTGGTGTTTGCTATTTGCTCTTCCTCCCTCAGCTTCACCCACGCTTCACATGTTTGTTTTCTGGCTCCGGCAATAATCAAAGACGTAAATCTGTCATGTTCAGATAAAATTACGAGAAACTTTCCATTTCCTTTTTCAGTTAACAAGCTCCTCAGTCTTAAGAGTTGTTTCTTTTAAGCTCCGTTTCACTTGTAACTAAGCAGCATGAACTTAAAACAAACTGTCCATCTACAGAAATGGCACACTAAACATTTAAATTCCTCCCTTTATTATGGCTCAGATTCCTTTCATGTTTATATTCGTACTTTCTCACAAACTATTTTATAAATACACTTATAAATACACATTACAATGCAGCCCTGACTGAGAAAGTCATAATGATTTTCTACAACACGTCCTCATACCTAAACAACAGAATAGATTTGCAGATGACTCCCAAAATGACATATTTGACCATTGCAGAGTACCAGTGGCAGATACCGTGCCTATGTCGTCATGGTAACAACAATAAACACGTTGTACGGGTTGTGAAGTTAATTTACATACATAAGGTAAGTTTCATGTTACTTACAACTGACTTCACACGACTCAATAATGTAACTTAATGTGACGATCTGACGTAAGTTAAAATAAGAACCATGAACAGTGGTCTCCTGGCTAAACGACCTGTGTTTGACCCCTTCCCCTTACGCAGACTATGTCGCTCTTTATACTACCACCTGACTTCCTTGGTCGCCGTCTAACAATAAAAGTAAATATGGGTCATAATAGCTGCTTGCACAGACCTCCTATGCAGCCGTATTTTAGATTTTCTGTTAACACAAGCTTTCAACCTGCCCTGAAGTGCCTTTAGTCTTCCAGCCTGTGAAGTGGGAAACACCCAAGTGTAAAACTGCTCTCTTACAATTTTCATGGGGACAATACTTTAAGTAGAAAGTAGTTCCAGTGTTCTGTGAATTATCCAGAGTAACAAGAACGCTGCTTCTGGAATGTCTTGTCTGATTCATCTGCCAATTACTTTCCTTTTTTGATTAATTGCTTTATCATCTTGTCAACTGTTAGAAAAGTGCATCACAATTTTCCAGAGCCAAAGATGACGTCATAAAATCACATGTTTATCTGACCAACAGTCTAAACCCAAAGATTAAGGATTAATCAATTAAATTAAATTAAACAACGAATCATGTTACATTAGAATTTTTAATAGGTGTACTTAAAATGCTGTGAACAGCTCAAACAGTGTTAATCTCCATTGTATTGGGGTGGAGGGAGATGTATAGATGCATGTATAGATACCGTTAGGACTGTCAGGGTGAAATGACCCTCTGATGAGTAGCATGCAGACACAAGAACAGTATCAGAATACAAAAAGCTAAGCTAAACTGGATTCTTTATATTTCCATTGTGATACTTATTGCCAACAGTGCAAGACAGTCATATGCAGCACACACACACACACACACACACACACACAAAGCAGTACAGACCACCTCAGACTGCAGCAGACAGTGGAGGAATGGATGTGTGTGGTTGTGACGGATTATATGTGTTGTTTTCAGTGGTATACTGATTTCCCATAGATAGTCTTTAGTCTGGTTACGCAAGGTTCAGCTTGCTGCCAAGACTAACAGGCAGCTTGGCAACACCCAGCTGAACTCTGTCAACCCTCTCCTCGTCTTCATCTCCTTTTCTGAAATATAATCTCTTCATTCTTCTTCATATCTCAAAAATCTTCTGATATCGACCGTGAAATTGATCTACACGGTGGAAAAGCTCAGACGCCTCTGACTTTTTCTATCCAGATGAAACGCTTCATTTCCTTCTTCAGGACACCAACACCACAAAGGTCAGAGGTCGCAGTGGCCTGAGAACAGAGGATGATCGTTTCCATGATCATTTGATCATTTGAACGTGTGTGCAGTGGAATGAGGACAATATTTCTTGAGCTGATTGAGATTTGAACTCAACTGTTTATGTGGACGTTAAATAAAGTGATCTGATGAGATGTGTGTTGACGTGCCCAAAGCATTGAGGGACTAATAAAGGTTTCTTATCTTCTTATCTTATCATTATAATTTTGACATGTGTAAAGTGGTTCCACCCTCTGTGAAGCGTCAAATCCGCTGGAAATATTACAGAAGACGAAGAAAAGTTTTCTTCCTGGCTTTGTTCATCTTGTCAAAGACTTGTTTGAACAACTCGTTTCCATTAAGGCGTTCAACAATCCTTAAATCTCTGAAGGTCTCCAACAAAAAGATTAAACAGCCACAGAGCAGTTTTGTATTAGCTGCCGCCATGTTTCTGTCCTTCCCTGAAACTCGTTCACATCACCTAATGTCCCCCCATCCGGGACAAACATGCACAGACAGAATACATTCATTCCCACCTGAGACAAACGATTGGATTCAACATTTACCTGGTTATTAGGGGCTAATATTTTTTGATTGAAGGGATTATCAAACATTTACACCAGCCCTCTCTACCAGTTGAAAATCCCTTTCAATCAGTCTAGTCTCTTGGGTGGTTACATGAGGCTTTTGATTCTGATTGAGCTCTTATTCCGATGATTAGTGGAATATTGTTGCCATGGTGTCCCTGAGCAATGCACTGAAACTCTAACCTGCTGCTTGAACTGATGCGTTGAAGTTAGTAAGAGAACCATTTGACAAAATATGAAAATGCAAATCTTGGTTTCCTCAGTAAACAGCTAAATCTGGATCTACTCTTTTTTGTATTACTTAACTTCTTTTTGTTAAATTCTTTCTTTCTAAACTTTTTTCTTGCTTATTTCATTTTTTGTCCGGTTTTTTTTATTGCTTCTCTTTCACTTTCTCTAGTTTATTTAGTTTCATTTGTGTTTTCCTTTCTTCTTTTTTATTCCTCATCTTTTGCTTTCCTTTTCTCTTTTTGTGTTTCTCTTGGATTTGTTCATTTCTCTTTTCTTTGTGATTTAAAAAAGGACTCCTCCTTTTTCCTCCTTCCTCCTCCTTGTTGCAAGATGTTTGTCTTACTTTCCGCTGTCTCTCAGCTCTTTATTATTTCCCTTCCGTCTCGTTCTCAGCCCTTCTACTAAATATCTTTCCAACCCTCCTCCTCTACATTCATATTCATCATCTCTTCTTTTTTGAAAACAGAACAACAAATGACATCTTTTTATTCCAAAGCCTGCCACTAACTTTTTTTCATGAACTCAATATATTTTCATCAATGAATCCTTTGGTCTGTAAAAAGTCACTTTGATTATCAGCCCCAAACCTAAAGATATTTAATCCACAAGGATTATGATGATGATGATGATGATGAATCCTCACATTTCAGAAACTGAAACCAGAGATGTGTTTTTGCTTGACTTTAGTGATGAGTAAATTTTCTAAATTGTTGAGATCTCAAGCAATCAGCTGGAATCATTTCAGTACTGAAAGTGTAACTTCTACATTATTTTCACTTACTAACAGTTTTATTTGTATTTGTAAATGTGCATGTAGACAATTGCAGTATGTAAGTAAAATCAAACATTAACCATGGTGTTCATTTACATACAGGTCTTTATCATCACCTTTGTGAAGTGGGATTTACTCATCAGAATGGATTCTTGCTGTAAGAATGCTGTAAATGTGTGTATATATCATGTGTAACCTCGACACGGTGAACATTGCATTTGCAACAGCCAGCAAGTGGTGAAATACATTCATGTAAAATAAATAAATAAATAAAAAGAAATAACACCCACACATTTTTCACCTGCAATTATGGAGTGAAATGTGTTTGTCACATACATTCAAGCAATTATGGAGCCCTATTCACACTTTTCTGTATGTAAGCACCTAATCAGAACACACTGACAGCTGGCTGTGTGTGTGTGTGTGTGTGTGTGTGTGTGTGTGTGTGTGTGTGTGTGTGTGTGTGTGTGTGTGTGTGTGTGTGTGTGTGTGTGTGTGTGTGTGTGTGTGTGTGTGTGTGT
>JAVQJD010004298.1:0-21754 GCA_036023655.1 Nannoperca australis
TTCAACCAAAAAAAAAAACAGAAAAAAATATTAATGTATGAGGATTTGTTTCGCAGATTTTATGCGTGTACATTTTTGGGCACGAAGGTGTCCAGAGGGAGTATCTGACACTACATAAATCTGAAAAAGATATTGATGTATGATGATTTTATAGCAGTTTATTTGTCGTGTACATTTTTGGCCACGAAGGTGTCCAGAGGGTGCAAAATGCATCATGAGAGTATAAAAGACATGTAAGAGTAAAAGACAATGGATTTCAAAAATGTTACTAAAAAGAGGAGTTCCTGCAAAAATTATCACCAAATCAAAAGAAAAGTAGCAAAAAATGTACAAAAATGACCGAGGAGGGCATAAGGGTTAAAAGATAGTTTTGCAAGTCAAGAAGGTCGCCATTTGTTGTAAAGATAGTAAAGTATCATTGAGTTTTGTGTGAAACCGCTCAGTGAACTACATGTCTTGTCTCGCCCAATATATGTCACCAACACCAACATGGCCGTGTATGTAACGTTATCTTACCTGATGTGTTTTGTCCAGTAACACCGAATCCAGGTCCTTTTATCAGCCGGTAAGTGAAAGCATGAGCTGTTGCTCGTGTGACTACATCCTGGTACAAAACACACGTGTCGTAGATTCAGAGGCTATGGGTATCTTGTAGTGAGAGAAAGCTAGGAAGTCACTTATGCGATTTTGGTTATGTAGTCTTTTAAATGACGTCTTATACAACAAATTGCGACTTTCTTGACTTTCAAAATTATTTTTAAATTGGCAAACATCGTATGTATAATTCATGGCACGATTCAGATTGGATCAAAACATTATTTGTCACATTCAGAGTTCATGATGGTTCCACTTCTTCTATTTACTGCTCGACACGTGACCATGGCAACAATAGAAGCTACAGCAAGTGAAACGATACAAGAGCTGATTTTACTGGTAGCCTATAAGAGTTCAATCAATGAGACTCCTTCACCAGCAGAGAGAGCAGGCAGATCAATGAAGACAAACGGTACTGGAGCAACAAACGGCACTGGAGCAACATTAGCTTCAAAGTCTGATTAGCAGCGGCTTGTGGTGTACTGCCATGTTGGCAGCTGCAGCAGCAACCGCTTGCTGTCTGAAAGCAGCAGGAGGTCATATTCTCTTGTAAAATCTATGCAATACAGGGCTGGTATCAGACAAAAACCCTGCTACATCTGGTGAAAGTTTCATTTCACACATACACAAACAAAGAAAACAGGAAAAGTTTGAAGCCATCTTTTAATATGTTTGTAGTGGGCTAGTAAAAGATTTTAATGTAGTTACTTGGGTACCTTTTCTTTAGCAGGTTTTTGAGCTTTGCCCCCCTTTCCCTTAGCTGGCTCCTTTGGTTTAGGCAAAGAATCCATCTTGTCCTTGACCAAGTCAATTATCCTGGAGTCTGCAAAATCTCTGGCGATGTCGAGGCAGGTTTGTTCTGAAAGAAAACAAAATATAATCAGTGTTAACATCATAGAGACCATAAGTGTACTTGTTGGTATATTTGGTTCAAAGGACAGTTCAATAAGCAAATATAAAAAAATGTTGAATACAATAATATATTAATACGTTACTGGTATAAATTAAAACCAACATCAAAAATCAATGTTAATATTTTTTTAATTGACTTTTATACATATAACGTTTATGATTTCAAACCTTTCTTGTTCTCTGCATTAACACTGGCACCAGCCTTGATGAGGAAGTCCACACAGGAGGGTCTAGAGCTCTCGATGGCCCTCATGAGGGGCGTGCCTCCACTGAGGGCCCGGGCATCTATGGTGGCCCCGGCCTCCACCAGAAGTTCAATAAGTTCCACTTGGCCAGCGTGAGCTGCATGGTGGAGGGGCGTCCACAAGAACTGGTCACACGCATTCACATCCGCCCTGTCAGGAACAGGTCATTATCATGGTGTGTTTAAAGAGCCCCTGACCGGCCTCGTTACACACTGACAATACATCTGATCTGTGTACTTCTTCCAGTCATGTTAAAGTCTCATGGTATGATTAAAAACAAGATTTCACTTTTTTAAATATAAATGCGGCTGCTGCTTCATATTAAAAGCGTTTGACAGGAGAAACACAGGTTGGCTTTTATTGTGAAGCAGTCACAGGAAACACAACGTGTTTGTCACTGAGGTTAGTGCTGACAGTGATCGTTCATCAAAAATGGATGTCACCAAATCAACTTAGGACTAAAATCTTAAGGATTTATCTTTAAACTGAGTTTTTAGGTGACTTGGGGACAGCAGAAACCAGTTGTGAACACAACATTGACATATCACCTTTTGAGTTGATATGGCAAACATCTTTTACTATTTGCACATCCATCAGTTACAAAGTAACACTAGCATTCATTTGGAATCGTGTTTTTGGCTATAAATTCACATTGTTGTTCATCTGTTTCACTTAATTGTGATAAATAATCTTCACAAATGTAGCTTAAAAAGCAAACCTATGTTGCTTACAGTGGTGAAATCTTTTGTTTCCAAAGTATAAAACCAAAAAGAACAGAAAAGGTGATCTTTCTCACCCCTGACTGAGGAGGTACTGAGCCACCTCGTAGTTGCCACTGGAGCAGGCCACCATCAACGGGGTCTTGTAAAACTGATCTTTAACATCCACAGGAACCCCATGACTCAGAGCAAGGTCCAGGGACTCCAGGTCTCCACTTTTCACACAGTAGTTGATATTGACGTAGACCTTATCTGGCTTTTCTATGTACCATCCTGAGTCATTCATTATGGGATGATCTGGCGGGTGATCGCGGTCAAACCGCCGGATGTCTGAGCAGTTGTAGTATGTCTCAATCATGAAGTGGGGTGGGCCTCCATCTGGTCGCCGGGGCATGAGCTCCGGCGGGAGGGTGCAAATAGGCATCGGGAGGACAAATTTACCCTTCTTCTTACCTCCTTTTCCTCCCTTTTCTCCCTTTTTCTTTTTAGGCAGATAAGAGGAGAGGAGGAATGTTTTCTTGATGTACTTGACCCCTTTGATGAAATCATTAATATTCACATACCCATCTCTTCCATTGTCATGGGCTGAGATGACTGTATGAAGTTGGTCGAGTTCAATTGGAGCTTTTAGTTCCTCTAACACTGAAATAAACATCTCAGTCTTAACTGTGTCTGATTTGCTCCCAAAGGCTTCCCGTAATTCAGCCTCGTACTCATGAGACCAGTCGTGGAGGGTCAGGACCCAAAGATCTGACATGAGGCTGATGTTGCTGGATTTGTTGCCTTTTCCCTGTTGCCTCTCCGCTTTCTTCAGCTCCTTGGCTGCTGCTTTGTGACCAGCATCTTTGGCAATCTGACGTGGGAGCAAACCTTCCTGGTTCTTCAGTTTGGGGTTACAACCTGAACATAGAGCACACCTTCAGGAAAAATATAAAGACCTATAAACACCTAATTAAATTACCTAATTTAATCTGTGTCTGCAGCTGGATATTCTACCTCTTTCTTTTTTTGGGGGTCAAATACTTTATAAGCTTCCAACTACAGACAGACATATACAATGGTGCAGGAATACGTTCTAAAACCTGGAAATTAGTTAGCATTGGTGCACTTCCCTCGTCTCAAAATCAGTGGGTTTTTGGTTAGATGCCTGAAATAAGGTCTGTGGTTAACACAAGCTTGAGAGATTTTCACATTTTGTTTCAGTAAATACCCCTTCGCGTCTTAAAAAAGGCAGCTGTTAACAAGTGGCTAAATAAGACTACAGAGGTTGTCAGAGACAATAAACGTCCGCCTTCACAGCCTTGTTGTGATTTTACTTTCACTCTTGCAAAAGTTCTGAAAGACGTTTATAGAAGAGTAAGGTACGTGGAATCAAACTGCAAGTTGGAAGCTTAGCGGTGGTGACGTTGAAGTCATGACTGTGGTTAGCTTTTTACTTCTGGAGATTGATTTTACGCTTCAGAAATCATAAAAGTGGTGTTCATTTGTGAAGATTATCTTGCTGAACAAAACATTTTAAGTATCATAAACTTGCCACAGAGCTTATTTTCTGCAATAATCCAAAATCCAACGGGAAAATCCCATTGGCTGTTTGTTGAGTGAACCAGAGCGATGCTAACTTCAGGGTTGGCCGAAAAAAAATCCTCCCTGCAGTATTCTATAGAGAGCCTGTTTGACCCTGTGATGGCAATCCTTAATGCATTAGGAGTAGTTACACAGAGCTATCTTGGCCTTATCTTTGAAAACCAAAAGAAGCTGAAATTCACTGCAGGATGACTATTATGGTTGGTCTCTCTCACAGCACCTCTCTGTGCCAGGAACTTGCAGCAGTTAGCATTGCCCGTGGCAGCAGCGTAGTTTAGAGGTGTGCAGTCCTCTAGGTTGATCACTCCCATGTCTGCTGAGTATGCAGACAGCACCTGAATCACCTGGAAGATACAAAACACCACAGAGCAACACATTACAGAAAGTCCCATTGTAGCTAATGTAGGGAGACGATTACAATGCTATGATCAAATGAGTGGTTCAGACCTTAAATTCTGCTAACAGCTCTTTCACTTGTATTTTCACTACAGCTTTTTATTAGTCATCTTTTTAACAGTAAAAAAGCAGATTCCACACCTCAAAAAAGCCCCCCATGGCGGCATAGTGTACTGCTGTGAAGCGTTTTCGGTCCAGGGCGTTGGGGTTTCCCCCTTTCCTGAGAATGGTTTTGACGAGCTGCAGGGAGCCCGCCTTGGCTGCCTCCATCAGCGCTGTGACGCTGGTTTTCTGAGGGGAAAGATAAGAGGAGGACTCAGTCTTAGGTCAAACAAACCACATAAAGAGCATCTCAGTATAAGCTGCCTCAGTTCCCATAATGCCTCAGTGTTAGTCCAACCTACTCCCAACCATTTGTTTTCACCTGATTTGTTGCATTGGGGTCTGCCCCTCCATCCAGCATGATGAGACACATGGGTGTGAGCTCTTGAGCTTTTTCACACATCAACTGGAAGACATGAGTCCCCTGCGCTGACACATTGTTAACATCTGCGTGGCACTTCAGCAGCACCTGCAGGCAGCGGGTGTGGCGCTTGGTGGGGTAGATACAGTAGAACAGCACTCCTAGTAAGAGGAGGAAAGAGGTAAAGTTAAGCCCAATACCCCCCCCTTCTCTTTCTTTTTACACATCTTCACACCTGGAAGCTGCCCAGTACGAACGCAGTGTAATCTGCCAGCCACAGAGCAGCTTCACCGGAGCAGTTGGGGGTTGAAGGCAGTGCTCACTGTATATTTAATCACTAGCTCTTCTCTCACCCAGCCTGCCTTCTCATAACACTGAGGATAATACAAGCAAATGTGTGACTATTAACACTCAGCCTACTGGAGAAAAGGCCTAGCTGCAAGTGTTGAGACTGGGCCGGACCAGTCCTAGGGGAGAGGGGAATGATATCAGGTTACTCAGCATGCTTCACAGGAGAGGATCACCATTAGTGGTTGATCTGTAATTAGATGTACCCATGCAACCTGACACACACATACACACAATCGTGAACACACATAAACATACAGTACATACATTATACAAAAGCATGTATTCATGCACACAAGCGCACTCTTTTTGAGTGAGAGTGCCATTTGCTGTAATTGATGCTCCGGACACACTGTAATTGGGGTCATTATCACAGTACTGAAGAAAACCTTTAGGCCCGCTGATTGGAGTTGTCCGGGATACTGCCTGCTCATCAATATCTAAACAGAAGCGCCATGCATTTTCATGAGTTGTAAAAAAAAGGCATGGCATTCAGAACAAACCTGCCGGCCTAACGAGACGGAATGAAACTCTATTTCAGAAATCAACAATTCAAGCTCAAATGAGAATACATTAGTGGAAGGGAAGCTGTTCCAGTGCCTCTTACTGGTAAAGCCATATGAATGATTCACATTATATTGTAGGTACATTCTTACGCATTATATAAGAGCTTATAGATAAAAAATGTTTGTGTTGTCTGATAATTGAAAAATATACAATGGGACAAAAGGCCACCAAAAGACCTGTCAGTGAGTTTTCAGCGTTGTGTTTTGATATGTTGAGGTAGGAAGTATGTATGTAGGTCCTATCCTATGTAGGTAGGAGCAATCTTTTACGTTTGGATCATGTATTCTTCCTTTAAGTCAAATTAACAGAAACCGAGCTAGAGATGGCCAGTGATTATTTCCTGTAACTGTTTCTATATAATCTCCTTTTGATATTTTAGCCCAGGAACTTTTTCATTCACATAACTGTCTATCAAATATATGAACTATTCTGCTCTCCCCCGAGTGCTTCATTGTTTTGGAACCCACCATCTGCAAATGCAATATGGCAACACACATTGCCTGCTACTGCTCACCTTTGCCCTCAGTGTCTTGGAGCCTCAGGTTAGCATGGCTCTGGGCCAGCAGTACCACTATGGCATTATTGCCCAGCTCAGCAGCTAACATGACCGCGGTGCGGCCCTTCTTGTCCTGGACGTCAGGGTGTGCTCCATGGGAGAGAAGGAAGGTGACCAGGTCTGTGAGGAGTCAGGTGGAGTAGAGAAACAGTCAGGAGAACAAAGTGACTTTGAAACAATACTTTCTGGTTTGCAGAATATTCTATGAACTGCCTGATTTCTCTTTTTAAATGTAAAGGTCTGAGCACAAACAGTTTGGACAGCAGTCTTGTGTATATGTACTTCTATAACTCCTGGACAGTACTAAGGCTGCTGTACAGTAATAAGGCCTTGCATTAATAAATTCAAGAAAATCCAAGAAACAACTCGTTTGTATTCAGGTTATGTAAACATACTGATTGTGCTTTCAAATGTTGGCCAAATGTGACTTCATTTCAAAAGGATCAAACTGCTACAGCAGGTCAGTGGAGCACTGTGTGCTCTTAAATAGAGTGTACTGAATCTGACAGAGTAAAGAAGAGGACCATCACCCTGATTGTTGGCTGCGACGGCCACGTGCAGCGCCCCCGTGCCGTCTTGTGGCTCGGTGAGATTGATGAGGTTTTCCACCCCAAGGTTCACCATTTTCTCTATCTGCACCTTATCCCCTTCATGGACGCACTGCAGCAGGCGGTAGATCTGAAGGACCGGCAGGCGGTCCTCTGCCACTCTGCCACTCATTATGTGGAGTTATTATAGGAGTCAGAACGTTGCTGGTGGAAAAAAAGAAAAGGGGATAAAAGATATAAGTTCCTGAGCTAATGACCAAGTCACAATCACGTCCGATTGTGTGTGATTTTTAAATTCACAAATTTTTTTCAGGTAGGTTTCACTATAAATAATCACAAAATAATGTAAAATTATCACAGTGTACAAATATTGTTAGTTATGTCACTCCACAGCAGTCTGTGGAGCCATTGTAGTGAGCAGTCAGTTCAGCAAACCCGCTTTGCTTTGTTTGAGCACTGCTTTTTAATTTTCACTTTTCCATAAAACAATAACCTTAAGTAAGCTAACAAAGATTCACTACTACTGACACTTTAGATAAAACAAGACATTACTATTACCCAGTACCTCCAAAACGCTGTAAGTGTAAACAGTACAATAAAAGGTAGACTGGTAAAGCTGCAGTTTATATTATAAACTCTATTACACCTACCGGTGTAGTTCACGCTGGGGTTAAACGTTAGCTAGCTACCCGTGTGCCGTTGCTTGGCACGCGCTTCTCACCGTGCTGGACACATTTAAAAGTCCGTGTTCTTTGTAGTTTACACTGCCAGCACGTCTTGACAGCGAGGACCATCACGTTTATAACGACTTTCTCCACAAGGTCCTCACTTTATTTTAAAGCACAACCGTTCACTTTGTGTAAACCGGAGGAAGAAAACAAACTCAGCTCCATGGCAACGGGACGCGTGAAAAAGCCGGGAATGACGTTTTGCCCTTTGGTCGTGTCTGATGCTGCTTTCAGGTGCTGGTGATGAGTTCAGTACTACGAAGTCTGCGGCTCTAAATACGATGACAGGGTAAAACGTATCATATATATTTAAATCCTACTAAACTATTGTCACACAACAAAAATAAATCAAATCAAATAAAGACCTATCGTTTATTAACACCAGCCACAACGTCATATTTCCGCAACCATCAGGTCTCAGAGAAGTCCTGCTTGTGTTGTATAATCCGATCCACAATCTGAAATTCGTAACAGAACTTTATTCTTCATTCTATATTTATACCGCCGTTAGCTTACAGGAAGTGACTGCTAGTCTTCCAGGGGTCCACACAAAACTGCCAGCATGAAGCACAGTGTACATTTACGTCCCATCTCATCACGCTCCTTACATCTTCAAGTAGCCTAGGTAGAATTACCGGTTCTTTGCCCATGACCGCCAGTGTCTAGATCAACTTACAGTCTTGTTTGTGTGAGTCACAGTAGAATGAAAGGGCAAAAGCTCAGTAATTCCCAATAATAAACAATGAATGCGGAAAGAACGGAAGACAATTGATAGGCTACTCTTTCCTGCAAGGTTCTTCAGCAGTAACATTACAGCCATGAGATGTAATGCTATTGAACACAAGGTGTCACTGCAGTGCAGCATAAGAAAAGGCTTTTCAACTATCTCCTTGAAGTCTTCAGATAAATTAAGCTACCGAAGTCAAGAGAAAGAGATGTGAGGTTTAAGTAGGAGCCAGAAACAAAAGTCAACCCAGCTGTGTGTAGCCTATTTGGGAAAGCCAAAGAAGTGCCAGATCAAATAAGTGAAGTCCCAAGCACGCTTAACAGTGTGTAAAAACTGGCACACACTCGCCCATTTAATAAAGCAACACAATCCAGATAAAAGTGAGACTGTTGACAACGGCTGTGTAAAACTGGGTATCTGTATTTGAGGCACACATGTGGCAAAAACATACAAAACATATACAATACTAGGCAAGGTGAAGTGGTAACTCATAAAAATCTTATAAAAAGGCAAAACTGCAGAAAAATATTTACATTCTTTCAAGGTTATACAATGCATACAAACATATAAAATTACATTCCCAAACTGAACGCTATGGAAAAAATATGAATTATGGGCAAACCTCATATGCTGATGTTAATTCATGTACTACTTCCACCACAATGTAAATATAGTGCATGTGACCCAATCTGCTGTACTGTGCTCAGTTCCTCTTAAAATCCATTCAAGAATATCTACAATCTTGATATCATGTACATATTTTCTTCTGGAGACATTTTAATTAGACTTCTAAAGGCAGGAAGTGTGTGTATTCATGAAAGAGATGGGATTTGTAGCGTAGAGACAAGGGTATGTGAAGTTTCATTATTTGTTATTGTTAGCTTTAGATACTATTCCAATGTAAGATAGACCGATAGTAACAGCTTCATAACTTTAAATACTTGATCCTCCACCACATTTAGATGGCCCTTATTAGGACAAAGGGGAAAAAGCCCCTTTCTTCCCCCTGGCCATCCTCTGCCTCCCCTCGTGTTTCTGGGCATAGCTAATGTCCTAAAATGGTCTTATTGTTTTGCTGTTGTGTAATTTATAAAAATCCTGTGGTTTCTTGACTGAACTGCCAGTGACTTCATTTGTGCATTTCCTTCTAAAATATAGTGGTTTGGACTGTGTCCCCTCTGCCTACATCACTCCGCATTTTTTTCCAGGACAATTGGCATTCAGCGTTATGTTTCTGGGAATTTGCTTGTGGTCAAAATGAAACTGTGAGCATGAACAAAAAAGGAACTACATTAGAAACAGAAACATGAGCAATAACCTCTGAACATTTGATATGCTGTGGGTGGACTACACCCACAAAAAACAACAAACCCCCCCACACGTTTAATCTTTTATCATTTTACCAAATTTCCGTTAACCTTAACATAAATGAGACCTGAAGGCTGTATTGGTGTAATCAGTAAAGAATTCAAGTTTATAGCACAGCATGAAATATGGAATTATAAGATAACCCTGCAGTTGCTTTTTCATGTAATGTAAAAAACATAATGGCTCTTTTCACAAAATGTTTTCCTTAAAGCTGTGAAACACACAAAACAATGACTGTGGTTTTTCCTTCCTTCTTAGCACATAAAGTAAAATATAAAGTATTTTTTCTTGCTGAAAGAATCCAGTCCAGTTATTTCAGTCTCAGCCAGTGGCTCCGTCTCTTAGTCTTAAAACTCTCTTAGAACTTAAAGTTCACCCAAAGAGATTAATTACAATGAGATTAGAGGGTCTCGTACAGCAGCATTCCACTGAAGATGGTCAAGGGTTCAGAGGAGTAGGCCAGTTTGCCAGTGACAAGGTCTATGCAGACTGTGTCCCCTGCCTCCATGGGCAGGATGATGTTGAAGACAGCCAGAGCTCCTGGGATGTGCTTGGCCTCCGCCATGGGCTTCTCCAGGTCTTCAGGCTGATACCCAGCTGAGTCCACTCGGGCCACGCCTGTGCTGGACTTGGACAACACGGCCTCAATCTTCATGTTCTTATGGCCCGTAAGGATGCCGCTGAAGAAGTACTTCCCACTCACTGGAGCTGTAAAATAACCTGAAGGGTGGAAGCAGGTAATAAGGAAGACTTAATGTTGTGTATTTTCTGTGACATGAAGAGCTCAGACTTCCTTATTTCATGATGAACACAGGTTTGCTTGGATTCTTGTTTGTTAAGTAACTTTTATGAACTTTGGAGGGCAATTAAATAATAAAAAAGTCAATGCATGGAAACAGCTTTGGATCGAGTTGTATCTAGCCATGCAGATAGATTCAGATAGATAGCGAGGTCTGGTCTTCTGCCCATCTATGACAGTTTTCCCCAGTTACAGAAACAATTAACCAATCAGTGGCAGGACTAACAACAGGGATGCTGTCTTGATACATTGCTATCTAGCTACCTAGCTACACCACTAAAAAATAGTGACAGAAATTTGTGGATGCCATTGACAAAGTAGACGTACAGAAATTATAATTCTTAAAAATGATCTGCCACTAGCAACAGTTGACGCAGCTTCCTACAACTGAAAATGGCATTGGCAGGCCGGACACCTCTCTTGCTACTGTTTGGTTACAGTGAAACAAGACAGAATAACCCCCGTCCCAACAAAAAATCCGCTAACATAGACATGATGTCTGCTGGCTGAATAAATAAAGAGAAAATAAAAATTCTGCCTGGTTATCAGGCTATTTCTGCCACCACAATAAAACATTTTAAAAGTTAAACGTCTCTATCCAGAATATCACTGTTACACAGGGTACAGGCACAAACCTTTTTGTCTTACAGTTTTCATAGGGATTATTTCAGTAGAATTTTTTTTTTTCAAAATCTATCTAGAACTATTCAGTGCACCGGACTCAAAACCTGAGCAAAAACCAAACAAACGTTCTGATAAGACTTGGGGTAAAAGAGAAAATATGATTTATCTTTATTTTTATTTGGGTTAAATTTACATTAAAAAAAACTTTGCCTGGAGGTGATGAAGTGGTGTAACAGTGGAGCACTGATCTTGGTAGGCTCACCTGTTTTGGGATTGTAGGCTTTATTTTCATTGACAAAGACCTCGTTGAACACTATGGTTCCAGCGCTGCTCATCTGGCGAGTCAGCGCAGCAGAGAAAGAAAGGCGTGGCACGTGGGCATCGGACCCTGCAGGACCTGATTAAGGAGGAGAGACAGAGAGTAGGAGTTAGTATGAAATAAAGTTCAAAGAGTAATGAGTGCTTTGATCTGCTATTTAGCAAGAACAACACATACCCTGTTCACCTCTGAGACCTGAGACGCAAGATGAAAGACAAAAACAGTGAGTTAATCATCCAACAATATCGCTCTTGCTGTTTATTTTCTATTCTTATCACATATCTGCTGTAAACGTGGAGAGAGAAATAGATACAGCTTGTAAATTAGTAAATGTTATAATATTAAACAGAATCTGATCAAATAACTCTAAGACATAGTTTGTTGTCTTTACCTGGAGGTCCAGCTGGTCCCACCTTGCCCTCCCTGCCTGGGAGTCCCACCCTCCCTTGGGGTCCTACAAGTCCCTGAGGTCCACGCTCGCCTCTGTCTCCACGGGGGCCTTGTAGACCAGGTGGACCTGGAGGAGAAAAGTATTTAATGAAATATCACAGCTGGAACAACACCCTCCTGAAAATCCTCTTTGCCCGTAATCGTCTCTCTTTGGATAACTCTGAAAACAGGCACAATGTGCCAAGAAAGCTAAGACATTGAACCTGGTGTTACATTTCGTTGTCTCAGTACGTGTACTCTGTACAATGACAATAAAGTTGAATCTAATCTAATCTAAAAGAGGACGTGCCTTTCACCCTCATGTTTACTAAAACTCCTTTTTCAGACAGATTGCAGACTTTATAGGCTCTTTAAGTGAATTCCTCTCACGATGACAGCCTGGATTCCTTCTTTGGTCTATTTTTCCTTCACCCTGACCTTGCCTCCCTTCCACTGAGTGCTATCTCTTGTCCAAAAATTAAATCCCATGCCCTCCGTCCTCTATTACTCACCCATGAAGTCCTGCTCTATGAAACTGTTGAACTTCTTGATCAAGTCCACCACTGAGGAGTTCAGTCTGTGTATGTTGGAGTGGACGTTTTCCAGCTGGACGTTCTGGATATTGTTGATAACATCTCCTTGAGACATTACTGTGATATTGAGTCCATTAACACAGCTCCACAACCCAGACACATGTCGGTTCAGACCCTCCTTGATCCTCTCCAGGCTGTCAGAGAAAGAGTCCAATCGTCCACACACTCCCTCCAACTTAGAGAGTCTTCGGTCGAGGCCATCGCTGGACCGGCGGCACTCCCCCACCTCCGTCACATAGTTGCTCCTTATTATTTGGATGTCTTTGCCCAGACTGCCAAATCGAATCTTCGAGTCATCAATGTGCTCTGTCAGCTCCTTCTGCAAATTGTCCACCTTGTAGAGAAATGTAGATACTTGTTAATGTGTGTATTTTGGAGGAGTTTCTTTTGACAAAGTTCTACTATAAATATACTTTTTTCCATCTTTGCTCCGATTTATTTTCCTGAGGTATCTTATACACTCAAAAATGTGTGAGCGTATAATCTAAGCCATGTCTGTCAAGAGGACTCAAATGTTTGTAATATGCTCAAATATTTTTCCAACTATAAAAATATTATGTGGAAACACTGTTGCCAATATAACCCCAAGGCATGTTTGATTGACATAATGTTATTTTTAAAGTCCATAAAAAAAAGTTATGTTGCAGTAACTTCTGTTTAATAAAACATCACATGGATCATTAGTGCAATTACCATCATCATTATCATAACGCTAGCTTGATGTTTCACATTTAATGTAATATAGTACAGTGCTTCCCAACCTGTGGCTCAGGACCCCCAAAGGGGTTGCAAGGTAAATCTGAGAGATCATGAAAAAAGGAGAAAAATCATATGATGCTAGACAAAGTATAATTATTTACTCAAATGTTTGCATTTTTAGCCACACTAGCAGCATGGCTCTGTGCTTTGCAGTCGATCAGTAAACCACTGTGGTCCACACTGAAATATATCAACAACTATTGGATGGATTGCCATGAAATTTTTCACAGATATTCATGATCCCAGAGGATGAACCCTACTGACTTTTCACCTAGCGTAAACAGTAAGTCTTGACAGCTATTGGATGGATTGCCATGAAATTTGGTACAGATATCACCCCATCAGGATAAATTGTAATTGATGAGCCTTTAAGTTTACACTTTTAGCACCATTATCACATCTTTCATACTTTGGTTTATGACCAAATACCTACAAAACTGATGATATTCACATCAGCCTCAGCTGTACTTTGTGTTAAGTAGCTTAGTTACCAAACTGTGCCTAAGTACTGCTTCACAGAACAGCGACAATGGCTGTACAGAATAGTTTTCCCTTTTTAGCAGGGCAGTACCTACCAATGAGGATACAAAAGTCATGTCTTCAGTCATTTTTATACATACAGAAAATATAATTGAACAGCCAACTATGCTAACTATGAAAAGTTATCAAACAGTTGGCAAGTGCAACCTATGACAATGGTCATGATTAGACATTGCTTCAGTTTACAGGGTTCAATGGCCAATTATAATACACAAAGTGTCATAACAATGGCAGAATTAGTGGCAGTCATATTATTTTCATCATCACCACATCAGCTTACCTCAGAGATGATGTTGTCCTTGGTGTTGGTCAGACCCGTCAGGGTGTTTCCATGCGTGTGTACAGTCCTTCCCAAGCCCTTCAGAGTGTTATTGATGGAGTTAAATGTGATCATGATCCCAGCAAGCTCTCCTTGGATGGACTTCAGATCCCCTCCTAATCTTCCACTATGGACACTATGACCATCCAGGCGTTTCTTCAGATCATTTATGTTGCTTTTACACTGTCCATTACACTCCTCCACTTCCTCTCTAAGTCGTCCGACCTCCTCCTGAAGGTTGGAGCAGACAGATTGTCCTGAGTCGACCTTTATCCGCAGATCTGTTAGTTCTGCCTGGCACTTGCTGAGGCCGCTCTTGGTGGAGTTGGTAAGCAAGCGCAAGTCCTCCTCTATACTGCTGCAAATAGAACAGTCCTCAAAATCACGGCCCAATTTTTCAACCTCTGTGACAATTCGGTTGAAATGCTCGCCGTTCTCCCCTGTCACAACCATTATCTTTTTGACATCATCTATTAAGTTGATCACTCTGTCGGTCAATGAGTCCCCTGACACAGACAAATCATTTAACCTGGTGTTAAACTTCCGGATTTCCTCTTGGTTGGATACAACTGTCCACTCTAAGGTTTTCACAGTGTCATCAGTCTTACGGCCTTTTCCGTTAGGCCCACAGGTCTCATTGCACATTTTTGTAGTCGATGTTAGCCTTCTGTCCAGGAAGATTGTGATGTTCTCCACTTGACTTAAACGTCGACTGTGGTCAGTGACTGTATCTCCAAGAACAGCCACGTCCAGCTCTAGCTTGCCGATCTTGAAGCTGTGGTCATCCAGCCGACTGAGGACCATGTTGCGCATCTGTGTGACATCTCTCTGGACGTTGTCCTTCATGTTGTTCGCTGTGTTAGTACACCTCTGCTCCGTCTTCCTCAGCGTATTATTCGTCCTCTTCTCCAATTCTCTCAGTCTGCCATTCAAACTGTCCTCTGTCACTCTTCCCTTTCCTCCACCTGTCCCAGCTAGCTCCTTATCCAGCCGCCCTTTAATAGTGTCACACTTGTTAGCTGTAGAGGTTACACGGACCTCTAGATCAGAGAACCTCTTCTCCAGCTCAGTGACTGTGCTGCAGCAGGCCTGGGAGCGTAAGGTCTCAGTGCGGGAGATGTCGAGGCTCTGCCTCAGGTGCTGGTCCATGGAGCTGATCAGTTTCTCCAGGGCCTGGATCCGCTCCCTGTCCTCTTGCTGCTGACGCCTCAGGCCCTCGACACCAGCCTAAAAGAAATAAGAAGTGTGATTATTTTTTCTAGCTGTATAGCTTACATTAATTCGTCTTCTGTTTTATGATGTCAGGTTTCTTATGAAAAGGTTTTTAGCAATGGTTCTACATCCCCAATTCCTTCATTTTAAAGTAATTTGTCAATAAAACCCATTAATCATTAATTCACTTGAATAGCACACATGGATGGCTGCCCATGCAGTTGCGCCCATGAAAAATATGCCCACTAAAAGTGCCTGTCTGACAACACTGTGATAAAGATCCTTTGTTAAAGAGTAAGATCCTCTTTGGTGAACTTGCCCCCAAGGATTACGTTGCAGCCATTGCAGCCCTGAGACGATCTACTGAACCAATTCCAAAACTTTTTGTCCCCATTAGTCATTTAGATCCCAAAGAATGTAAAAAAATAGGACCCAGGTTTAAAAACACCAGAAAAGATCCAAAACAACTATGAGCAACAGGGGGTGGTAGGTAGGAGAGGGGGGACTTTTATGTGTCTGTGCCCTGGGGACCATGATTGTGCTTGAACATAAGGCAAATATCAACTCAATTTATACAAATAATGTTTATATTATATTAAATTCTAACCCTCCAATTCCCTCCAATAGCTGAATTTCCTTTCCTTCTTCTATTTTCTGCTCAATTATTAACTTATTTATTTGTTCTATATTTTATTTTAGTGCAGTGGTTTATGTGAAAGTGCTCTTATTTTGTGAAACTGCCTACATGTGGTAATTTACGGAAAGGAAGAAATCACTTACAGAAGTAAAAACTTTAAAATTGTTCAGCTAAACAAACTACAACTGGGGTGACATCCAAAATATCTAACATAGTAAGAGAAATGTTTGTGTCTGAGGCTCCCAGATCTGATTTGTACATCTTCCTTCACCTGGCAGGCAGAGCAGGACAAAGACACCCTTCTCTCCAGCTCCGTCAGTATCTCCTCCTTCTGAGTGTTCAGCTGGCTCCCCCTATGTCCTCCTCCTCCTCCGGCCATTCTGTCCAGTTCATTGCCCCCTCCGTTCACCAGGTGGTTGTTGATGTTGAGCAGGGTCTGGTCATGGACCTGAGTGTGCAAATGTCAGCATAAGGTAAAATGCTTTATCCTTGCATTTAAATTTTACATATAAAGACAGTTACTGTTTACCTGTGTCCTGTTGTAGAGATGGTCCAGCTTGGTCTGGATGGTGTTGATGGTTTCCTTCATGTGTGGCTGAGCTGAATCAGCTGGAACAATGGCCCCATTCAGATCAGGCCTACACAGAAGAAGAATTGAGATTTCTTCAAGTTTTGGCTAACATTTGCAGTAAAAAAAGATACAGGCAATGTTAAAAAATATTTGACATCAAAGTGGAGAATGAAAGAATAATTGCCACATTGCCTAATTTGAAAATGGACCAAGCACGCAGGAGAGGATAGAAGGATACAAAAGATTTATTCTAAATTTAGCTGCATAGTTGAAATCAAAGGACACATTTTGTGTATTTATGTAGCATCATATTCATATTCTATTTATATCTTCCTACCCTAATTACAAATCTCTGTATATACAGTATGTTAATAAACAAGTGTATCATCTCTCAATAAACTGACTAGCTATAATAAACTACAATAAACATGAAGCTATATGCAGTGTACAAGACATTCCCTGTAGTGGATGATAGCAGTCTAGCAAACTAGAAAATTGGAGTTTCCTGAATGTAAGTAGGATTTTGGTGTGCGGGTGAATGCATTCTATGAAATAAAACATGTACACGATGTATTGAAAACAACATTCACGTACAGCCTCTGGTTTATGCCGTGAATGGTGGTCTGCATGGTGTGGAGGTCTTTGGTCAGACCACGGATGGTTTCTTCAAGCTGTCTGATCTTCTCAGTGTCACCTGGAAATAAAAAGCGTTTAATTCTAAGGTTTTATTTTTTTTTTTTCTCACTCTGTTTACAAGGAGCGATTATGTCCCACATCAACCCAGCATTTTCTGCCAAAGTTGAAACAGTTTTGGTCATTTCTATTGACAGTTGTTTGTATTTGTGTTTCTGTCCTTCTTTTCCTTACTGGGAAAAAAAGTCAGAAGTAAGGCGGGGCTCATTTTTGGAAAAAGGTGATGTCATGTTGTTTGTGCACCAATCAGAGTTCATTTTGCTTCTTGAAAAGTCGTTCATTCATTCTAATTGTATAAAGATAACAAATCACAAATACAAGTGGGAAAATATGCACATCTTGTGAATGTTACAGTTTTGATACTATTTCACAAAATGTATTAAGTGCATCCTGATAACAAAACCACATTTAAAGTAGATGAAATATGCATTTCCTAGAGGCTTTTTACCATCTGTACCTTCAACTTTCTGTCCACCACCTGTGTTGTAGCCCGTCTGCGTAACACGGGGTCGCCCTCCATTGACCTGAGAGTCGGTGGCTCCTGTTGGACCATCGTGGCAGTCTTCCCCAGAGTAACCATAGCAACACTTCCACTCCATTTCTGTCACCATCTTGTAAGCCACCTTATACCGTGGCCTCCTGTATGTCCGGTAGCTGAAGATGAAACGGAAATTTCCGAATTTTTATTTATACTGACTTGACAAAACCTGATTATACTGGCTTAAACAATGGGACTTGACTTGAGCTTTAACACTAATGGTACGGAACATCTGCATTTTAACATTGTCATTTTGAGCATGTTAACATGCTGATGTTAGCTTTTAGCTCAGAGCACCACTGGGTCGAGCCTCATGGAGCTGATTGCATCACTACACTCTTACAGTCTTGTGTATTTGAGAATCTTAAGTACTTGTCACCATGACACTGAGATTTCAAATTTGTAGTGTGATCAAAATAACCAATTAAGGACCCATATTGGTCCCTGAACCCTGTATTGCATACCACCACTGTAAACTGTTTATATTAATGTGCACTAAGTCATTCAATGTCTGGGAATAGCTGCTACAGATGATAGATGGGATTAAAAGTACTTTGTAAACTTTAAATGTTATTCCTGTCCCATTTTCCAGAAGAAATCAACTGCATTTAGCCAGAAAAACATATGAATGTTTTATTTGGATAGCTCTTCTGTAGTTTTCACACGTGTCATTTGGTTCTGTGAAGAGACTCCCTTTTACAGTAACAATGCAGTAAATAGACCAGAGTTGGCCGGAAGTCTCAATAACAATTTATTGCAGCGTCACAGGCACGTTAACAAGCTCTGACTGTGAAGGTTCAGCACGTTGCACTTCTTTATGCCAACCCACAAACATCACTGTAGGTCTCGTAAGAGCCTTTTCTGTGCCATAGAAAAGATTTCATCCTCCAGCTCCCTGCTCTGAGAGCGTGAGAAAAAGGGATCTGACGTACTCTCAGAAGAAAAACAAAAACAGGGCTTGGAGAAGTGCAGGGAGGAGAAGTTAGAGAAAGAGTAAAAAAGGAGGAGAGTCGTAAAAAGAATGAGACAGAGTAAAAAGGAGAAAATGTTTTCACAGGGTAGGAGGCTAGACTGTGGTGCCTGGAACCCCTGTCGGCTTCATTCTTAGCATAGCCCAGGTTTAGGCAGAGGCCGCTGGCAAACATGGGGATCAAGCAGCCAGGCCAGGATCACACAACAGGGTGGAAACTTCAAAAGAGAAACATCAGGAGTGCATGATTAATGTTGTATTGCAAGCACAACATTTGGAAAAATCATTCAATAAATCACATCTATGGTAAATTTGCTTCAATATTTGTAATATTGGATATCCCCAGTTCTGCACCAGGCCTAGTGGAGCAACACCACAGTAATAGGTGGAAGTTTGAGACCACTACCTAATCAGTGGGATTAAACAGCCAAATACTGAGAGGTAATTATCTGTAATAGTCTGTAGTGATGTTCTGGCTACACACAAGCCCAGCCACTACCTTCCTGAGCAGACTCTCCGGAGAGAAAATGGACAGAAAAGGAAAAGAGCTCAGCAAATTCAGTATGCACAGACAGGAAACAGACGGAGAGAATGGATGGATAGAGGATACAAACTTTGTGGAATTGAGGACAGGAAGTTGGAGGAGCAAGTTAGAATAAAGATGAGATTTTAGCAGCAGAGAGGAGGAATCAGAGGAGATACAAACTACGAAAGAAGAAAGTAAAAGATACTCACGCAACTCTGGGACACTGGCCCCAAGTACAGCGTTGATAGTCTGGTTTGACGTACGTCTCCACCCCATCCTCCATCACACAGCTAACAGTGCGTGTCACCACATAAGCACACCAGTTCCTATGAAATCACACACACAAGCAGGCAAGGGGAAATGAATGACTGTGTGATGTCAGTGAATGCCATTCAGTGTAAGAGTCAGGCGTTGACACAAACATAACAGCCCTCTTACACACACATGCACACTCAGTATACACTCTGCTGCTGCAGCTCTTTGTTTCAGGGCACAATTTGGAAAAATAATAATCAAAAGTATGGTCACTTGTTGAGTGAGAGGCTCCACTGTGAGTTTCGAGATGAATATCTCAAACCCCTGACTGATAATTATTCTATACAACATTCAAGAGAAATTGTTCGCTGGTGCAAATGTCAGATCAGTTCAGGATAACTGCATGACTTCAACAAAGGCCACCATTGTATGCCTCCTCAACTCCACACCAACCAACCTACACAGGGACGTGCACACATATCCTTGTAGTGTTTAAACTGCATTTCCATGTAAAAAAAAAAGACTACCATTCGTTACATTCAATCCACAAACAACATTATATTGAGAATAACATTTGTTGCATGTAATAATTTAATGTTAATCTGAACATTTGAGATTTTTGACAGGAAATCAAATTAAAGAGTTGGCATCTGAGATAAAGAAATAGTTCAGGTATAGTTTAAGAGTGAGACCAGAAGTAATAATATCAAGTCTGTCTTAATTGATGACAAAGGTTATTGGTCTCTGAAATTATTCCTCATATTATAGTTAATGTCATAATTAACCCCTCCCTTAAAACGCCCATTCAGCAACACTTTGTGTTCATATGATGGAGGATGGATGAGAGGGAAGGCCCACTTTACAGTCTATGAGCAACTGGGAAACCAAAACATGGAGTTAAAAATGGCTGTGTTAAGCTGCTAGGCCAACTCTTTGTGAGTTTGGCACAAGTTGCCAGACATTCTCTGACTGTCCCCTTTTGTGCTGAGCAGGTAGTGTACAGTGGGTTTTTAGAGCTTTTTCACTTGTCAATTTTATTTATATAGCGCCATATCATAACAAAGTTATCTCAGGGCACTCAATCACATGGAGCCGGTCGAGGCCAACTTCCACACAGTTCCACACTTTTCACATTGCATTTGGAGTATTGTTAATAAAAAAAAAATTATTATAGCAGGTTTAAGGTTAATTCAGGTTTAAACTTGAACGTATTCTTCCCCCTAATTTAAATACTAATTCTAAAACAACACCTGTGAAGTGAAGGCTGTCCACAATGATTCCACAAAACAAAAATGTCTTAAATCTCAAACTCCAAAGGACAGAATTTCAAGAAGCACACACACTCCCACATACTCCCCCAGTCTACATGAAATTTGTCCTTATCCCTCTGACCTCCCTTGACCCTCAGATATCTCTCTTGATAACAACTCCCGAACAATTTTAAGACACAGATGTCCTTCAGTCGCTTTCTATCATCATTTTCATATTACCCAGAATCCCCATCCACTGCTATTTCCCCAGTGGTTATTATGGACAATTAGTGTCGTTCTCTGATTCATTCACTATGAAGGGTTTACAGATAAAAGTTAGGAGCGTACAAGGAGTTGTTTCATGCTGGAAAGTCAATCAGCAGCTGTTCTCTCTCTGTCTGTCTTCATGTCTGTCAGTCTGTCTCTTTATGTCCCTCTCTGTCTGTCTTTCTCTCAAGCTCTGCATGTCTCTTGCTTTTATTTTTAGGCTCCCCTTTTCTATGTGGATCTCTTACTTCCCATCTCGCTCTTTTTCTCGCTCTTGCTGTCTCTTTCAATTCATCGTCCTCACTCATCTACACCTCTCCTCTGTTTTCTCAACCCTGTGATCCACTCCTTCATTCCAGAGCTTGTCTGACTGACAGAAAGACTTTATCATGTTTCAATCCTCCCCTGCCCTTCATGACCTCCTGTTCCTGTTGCTACTGTACGTGGGAAAGTAAACGGGACTAATTAACTGTCAGACTCTCCTGGAAAGGATGTTTTCAAAAATCATGAGGAGCATTAAAATTGTTGGTTGACCTAAATTATATATTAAATTATATATATATAATATATATATGCGCTTATAAGTGCGTGCTGCCTGATACGGTTGCTCCGCTCGTCTTACTTGCTCTTTTAAATCTTTTTGTTATTTAACTTTGTACTTATGGGTTTTTTGTTTGGCCTCCACAAATGTGCTGGTG
>JAVQJD010004301.1:0-14553 GCA_036023655.1 Nannoperca australis
GAAAACTACGGAGTCCGACATTGTCTTTGCGTATGTACACACCGACTCAACATTAACTTTCGTGACCTCCGACTGGCGTAGTCGGCTGTCATTACCGCCGACGTGAATAACAATCTTAATCTAAAGTGAGTTACAATATGTATTCATTGCTTAGTGCATCAGAATCTTTCACTTTGTTTAAGTTTAATTTAAGAGATTAAAGATATGCAATCTCAAAATAAAGTTATTTATGCCTTAGATTTTGAAGAAACTCAAATAATAATGCTTTTCTGAAAACTTGAATGATATTTTTGCATGTTAGTGGTTGTCTGTGATCACTTGTTGCAGAGTGCAGTTTCCCCATGCATTTGTTTACCATCACATCTCTGGCCTCTGGTGTCAATCTACTTAGCTGTGTAAACAAAGCAGTTCATTTTTAAATAAAGAATAAATAACCGTTTTCCTGCCAAAGCATAAATAAACCTAGCAGCAGCTAAAAGCAAAGGTTCTCTCTGTAGGATTTATCAGAGATAATCTTGCTAAAGGATCCACTAGAGATCTAATATGCCCTGATTTAGCCAGACTAGCCAGACAGCAGCAGCATCAGCTACAGAGGTCGTGTGTTGAGGTTGTGACCTGAGTTTGAACTCTGGCGGGAGCACAGCAGCTGTTTGCCTCATCCTGTGACTCTGTTGCGGTGACAGAGGAAGTTGGCAAGAGGAGAGGAGGAACAACATTCACTCTATTAATTAGATCAGGAAATTGGACAGGAAGTTAATTAACACTCTCACACACATGCCCAGTGAGATTTAAAAAGGGAAATAGTGAAGGGAGAGGAGAGAAGACAAAACCAAATAAGTGCACCGAAAATGATTAAAAAGACGCAGCCTTCAAAAGAACTAAAACAGACAGTCTGACTTGAACTAACCCAATATAAGCCGCTCTTACCTCTTTTTAATGGGAAACCTACTTTGATCTCTTCTGTATTGGTTGTCTGGTCAGGGGAACAACGTGTTTTTGTTGCTCTAAACTCATTATAGCTTCTGAAATTAGGTGAGTCTAAAACCCACATTTATCTATGTCCCATCTTAACACACTTACTAAAAGTAATATTTGTAGAAGCATCTTTTTCTCTCTGTTCTCCGTCCAGAAAAAAACTTGTTTCATCCCCCAAAACAGAGATTTTCCAAAACAGCCTCCAGAGTGTGTAAATCTGGAAACGGCGGCTTTGCGTTTCATTGTATTTGGGGTAAACAGAACTTTTCCAAAACAATGACAAAGCCAGTCCAGTGAGGGTCGGGCCGGGGCTGTGTGCCAGCAGTAAGACAGTAGTGGTAGTAGTAGTAGTTGTACAATTAGGACAACAGAGGAATGCTAATGATTTTCAGTGGCACAATATGCAGTGGCTTTCTCTTCCCTCCCAGACAGTGTGTTTAAAGAATTTAAAGAATAATACAATTTATTGACATAGTGCAGAAATAAAGAAGTTGAAGAAGTGTTAGTGAGTGTTAAAAGGTCTACAGGAACCCCCCCCCCCCCCGGTGGAGTTTAAACACTGGTGCTGGTTGTGAAAGGGGTGAAGAGCAATGACCTGAAGATCTGGATGGATGAGATGTGGAGCGGGACTTCTGATGAGCTCCTCCAACTGGGGAAGAGAAGGGTTGCATCGCCCCTGACACCGAAATGACAGCTGACTGCAGCTCAGAACGGAGCAGTTTTAAACTTTGACAGCAAGAAGATGATTTGCTCACAAGAGGTCATGGCAAATTGGTTTAACTGAAAGAGTGAACGCCCTCAGTCAGCTGATTGAGTTGGAAGCAGGAACAGAGACAGAGAGTATCTAATAAACAGATACACATGAAGATTGTCTTCCTGATTGAACTTATTCTCTTCTCATGTGGAAGCCTTTGAAGAATCAAAGATCAGAGAAAAGTTTTGAAAAACAAATCATAATTTTGTGTAGTTGATTGTTTTGTGTCCTACCCGATTAACATCTTGGGAGCCACTGTGGGGGTCCTGACACCAGGGGTTGGGAAACACTGCTCCAAAAATTCCTGCTAACACAAGGCCGAGCTGGGTCAGGTGAGGACAGCAACTTCATTGCTGGCCTGGCCTTCTCATTGAATTAGTAGATACAAATACAAATCTAAGATAAAGCTAGTCTTTATTTTATTTTATTTTAACAAGGGCAACATCAGAAAATACCCAGAAGGGCTGAGGAGCTCTCGTGGCAATAACTGGAGCAGAGAGGATGGAGAGCTTTCGTTGATGGCCTGTGTTCCTTAGGGAATACAAACAATCCTAATATATAGAACATGTAATCTATAGAACATTCAGTTTAATTGAAATTTTGAAGCAAGTGAGTTTACATAAAAACATTTGAAAAATACAAAATTTGTTAATATAGGATTAATGGCAGAGACCAATCTATCGCTGCCTTACAATATCTATTGCAAGTGCATTTTTTTGTCTATACACAAACTGATAATCTCTTGTACCTCAACTGTTCACAAGTCTTATGGCTTCTGGAATAAAACCAAACATGCTTCTATTTGTTTTACATGCTGGCAATCAAAAACGCATTCCTTTCATATGCGTCACTTTGGTAAGCACTGACAAAAGACCTACTTCAGTGGTAGGCAAATAGCAGCCCCAGGGCCAAATCTGGCCCTCCCTTTTATTGTTTCCATCAAAACCTTTACATGGTTTTTCCTAAATCTACAATAGATAACATTATAAATACAAGCTCATGGCAATAAATATGACCTTTGTAACTTCTAATACTGCTCCAATGTGAAGAGAAGCAGCATGTTTGAACAGTGCGTGGTGCTAAAATAAAGGCTAATAGAATAACACATACATAACATAAAGCTTATTTGAGTATTAACCTTAGCCTTTATTTACTAATGGGGAAATATTTGACAAAAAACTGGTTCATGGTTGAACCTAACCGGATTACTGACCTACTCTGATGTTTTCAGTAGGTAAGAGAACCTGCTGGCTTGCACAGTGACAGGCCTCTATTTTGCTAACACCAAATGCACACTCGGTTGCAAGTGCAAAACAGTGGATTTGCAATTTACTGACTTGTTCTTTATGTGTTCTGTTGTTTTGAATCTGGCTGATGTTGGTTTGTCTTGTGGCATCATGTCTCAACTTTCTCGTTATGCAGGACAACTCAAAACCTGCGCCTGATAAATATAACATTTTGTTGCTTCTGTGCTTCCCATGAGGTTGCAATTGCACCGAAATAAGAGTGTATGATCTTCCAGCCAGGCAAACTTTGCTCTACATTATTTAACACACCCACCCACCCACACACCCACACACCCACACACCCACACACACACACACACACACACACACACACACACACACACACACACAAACACACACACACAGTACATCTCTCTCCTAATTGACATACTGGGACTTCCATGCTGCTCATTGAGTACTGACAGCAAGCAACACTGTAAACCTGATACCCTTTCAAGTTGTCACACACACACACACACACACACACACACTGTACATGTGCACTGCGGCCATTATTGAAATGAGGGGTCGCAATTCATCCTGTCAGTGACAGCAGTGTGTCCCCTCAGTCTGTCAGTCACTCCGCACACTGTGCATGAAGGTAAAAGGTCAGCATTTACATTGCTACTTGACTGTGTGTGCGCGTGCGTGTGTGTGTGCATGCTTGTGCGTGTGCAGTCCAGAAATAGCAACACAGGGTTGCCTGCTTCCTCTGTCTTCCCTCTGCAGCCAGGGAGAATCTACCATGACCCCCCGGCTTCCATGGCGACCTGTCTAGCCATGACCCTGAAATGAAACAATAAGCTTGGTGAAAAACAGTTGCAGTTTAGAAATGTGAGCAGATTTGTCCTCTGGTCAGTAATCTTCTCAGTTCAAGACAAAACATATTCACGAGACACTTTGTCACAGAGTGGGACGAACTTTACAGAGCAGCAAAGGAGAAAAACAGAGACAAAAACTAAAGACACAGCCAGCACATGAAGGATGTTTAGATTGTGTATGCACAACGCCAGATGAGTGTGTCCATGTCTTTCTAACCTCTGCCCAATAAAAGACCCTTGAACTTTTTTCACATTCCTTTACTCATTTTGTTAAAAATACTTTGTTGCAATGTTAAGTTACTGCAATGTTGTGGATAAAATGTTGTGCTAGCGAACCATTTGAACACCACAAGCTCCTCTTGAAAGTCTAATAACAACAATGCTTTTAGACATTCAAAGTATTTCCACACTATCATCGTGTCATCTCAGCACAGTGACCGTAATTTGTTTCCAACATCAGCCATATCGTTTGCTGTATAAATTTCTTTCAGGTGCAGACATGGAACAAACATGATAAGAATCAGCTTGCTGTGATGTGTGTGTTACTGTAGCTAGTTATCACACTAAGTAACAACAGTGGTTGTGGTTGCAGCTCGAGGCATTCTCTGTTTGCATATTCATTCTTTACATTCTGAAATTCTCAGAGACACATGAGATCTGCTTTTGAGCTCTGTTGTTTGTGGTTCAGGTCACAATGACAAAAGCATATTCTTGGTATTACATGTATCTTAAACTCTTTTCATATTGTTTCTGAACCCTAATATGTTTGACATTTGAAAGACATTACATTACATTTAGCAGACGCTTTTATTCAAAGCGCCTTCTAAATCAGGAGCAACTGGCGGTTCAGTGTCTTGCTCAAGGACACTTCGGCACATGGAGAGGAGGACAACCTGCCCTACCTCTGGTGCCACAGCCGCTACATATCATTTTCATATGTGACGGGTGGAGATGACCCCGTCTGCACAATTCAAACAGCAGAGGGGTCAGTGAGTGTAGTAAAGTGATTTTAAAAGTCAGTCCCATCCTGAGATTGTCCAAACTTTCTGGTACTCCTTTGTTTTGCTGTTTGCCAATCCCCGCCCTTCAATCCAAACAGTAATCCAAGCAGATTACAACAAATGCTAGTGTTTTTTTATTTTTGCAAAACCATTTGCTCCAGGTCTGACTCATAACGTTAAATAAATGTCTGGAATTACTGATGATGTAACGCACTTTCTGCATTTTACATTTCACAGGGAAAGAAACAGACAAAATGTACATTTCGACAACTAATATCCATTTAATATTCCTTTTAATATTATAATCCAATAAAGATTGCTCTTGTCTTTCTGCTAATAGTCAACATTGTATTCATGGTGACATCATCAGATTGTAAAGATCACATACAGTCTTTTAATACACAGACTAACTCAACTAAATCTACATTTTGAATGTTTTCTGCTGATGTAAAAGGTTTGTTTATTTCAAAGTTCTTTAGTAAAATAGACCTTTATTTCATATTATGATCACTTGAGAAAACAGCACTTTATTTCCCTTACATAAAAGAGGAACATTCTCATTAGTCATTAGTCCTTATCATGACTCCAAACTTTCCCTTTAAGAGCACCCATGGGCGCTCAGGTCCCCTTGCTCCTAATAAGGAGGTGGTAAACCCTGCCTTCAAGACGAGAGGAACTGGGGGCATGGCGCAAATTTGAGGACCAGAGTAAAGTCAGCTACATGAGAAGTTAAACTTCCGGTAAGAGACTTTCAATGTAAAAACCACATTATCAATGTCTGTCAATACAGAAATATAAAGTGATGAAAACAATGATGGCTACATTTGAGAAACAGACATTGATCTATGAATGTTTTCCTTTTGGTTTCATTTTCATCCATAATATTTTACTTGCATCAATCCAGATGCAATATAGAGAGGCTGCTAAATTATCCAAAGTCAGCCTCAGTGTTATATACTATCTATAGAGTACTTTTGAATGTAACTTATATTTTAAATGAATTCAGCTGTTTGCCTTTAGGTTACTTTAGGTTAAACCACTCAAAATGATCATTCTGGTATAGTTACTATACTTAGTTAATTGAATTTAGTCTTAATATCTTACACATTTAAATAGTTTGCTACAGACATTGTGATGTAAGGTCCAATCGGTTCTTTTCTTTTGAAAAGCAAAACATGCCCAGTTTCCGGTATGATCTTGCTTTTTTCTGAGAGGCTTGATGGTTAAAACTCCAGGAGGGAGGCCCTGTTTCTATGTGGAAAAGCTGCGCACCGATCAAGAGGCAACCAGAGAGGAGAAGCGCGGGGGTCGAGAACAACCTGATCCAGCGGAGCAGCTGAACGGAGAAACACCGGGAGAGTGACCGGAGACAGGCGGAGACAGAGTGAGACACATGCACAGAGGAGCTATCGACAAGAGAGACGCTTAGATAAGATACACATGCTTTTTGCAGTCAGGTGAATCGCGCTGGGAAGAGAATAATCTCACTTGCAGCGGAGCGTCCAAAGAATTACGCACGAACGCGCCATTCCAAGGTGAACCAACTTTTACGCACGGACCTTTGGAGATGCGTGGTTTCACTTATGAGGAGAACGCTGCATTCTTGATACATATAACTGCGATTCTGGAACGGGAGTTCACAATCTGATCATTTTGACTGGAGTTTTGGCCGTAAAGTGGAAGCATCGAGCACTTCATGTTGATGACTCTTTTTTGAATAACACATTTAGAGACATTCTTGTAGCCTGGGCTTATTTTGACTCTCTCTGACACTGCAGACATAATAGGAATTGTGTGTCTGTAGCATTCGTGTATCATAACACCCTGCATTACGCACCTGCCCCACAGTATCCTTGACGTATCTTGTGAGTTTTCAAAACAGCGGTATGGACAGAGTCCTACGTCTAGCCTGCGTGTGAGTCACTGTGAGCAAACATTTGGACAAGCGGCGCTTATAAGCGGTGACACATTTGGAGATACTTAACAGTGCGTGCCTTGCACAAGCGGCCAGCACACGACACCGGGACGCGGCTCGGTGCAGCCGGGGGATTGGACGCCGAGGTGCTCAATGCCCAGCCGGTCGCTTGCGGCTCTTAAGGCTGGGCGGCAACATGAGGTCGTGGGTCCTGCTGCTGCTGCTGGCTGCGCTCTCAGCGGCCCGTCTGCGGCTTGGCAGCGCTGAGGTAAGACCTGTGGTAAACATATGACCTCTAGTCGGTGAAGGTAAACCGGCAGAAACAGACATGGATTAAAAATGCATAGTTGTGCTAAATGACACACTTTTAGTTTGATCATAGCAGCGTTATTGATATAGTGGTTAATAAAAATGTGATCATTATAAGGCCAGCCTTAATAGATCAGCATAGGAAAAACATGTCTATGTCTCTTACGACCATGTGTGATGGTAGATTTGGTCAATTTCGAAATAAATGTCTCGGTCAACTCTGTCATAATCAGGGTTGAGTCTCCACTACAAGTTGGAAGGAAGATTTCAGTGTGTGTGAACCAGACTGAGAAAGAGACAGTGAAGAGGTCATTCTTTTTGGACCACGAAGTTACCAATGCTCTTGATCCCTCCCTGTCTTATATTCTCTGCCTGGACCTCCTCGCTGATCTTTTACTAGTAAGGAGCTCTGAGAAAGCACAAACATTGGTTTCCAAAAAACGTAACACTAATAAACGTTGTAAGTTCAAGTATCACACAGACAGTGAGAGTCAATGCGATGGCATGATATCTCTACTGAGAACATTCCTCACTTTTAATAAAAATTTGACATAGATTATCCCCTGGGGTCATTCAACAAACTGCGGGGTGGATGTTTTGTGTAACAGTTTAACTGCAGGGCAAAACAATGCACTGTGTGTGTGTGTGTGTGTGTGTGTGTGACAGCCAGCATATCAGTCTATCTTGTTTTTCCTTTTCATATTTTATGACAGTGATTCTCCTGAAGTGTTACACATAAGAGTCACATTGTTGTGGAGAGAGAGAGAGAGAGAGAGAGAGAGAGAGAGAGAGAGATAGAGAGAGAGGGTCTTGGCTGGTGGCCCAGCAGCAGGAGTTAACCTGCCTACAGTATTTGAACCTGGAGCCAAAATCCATCCGTGAGCCCAGCTGCTGTTTTCACTGTCACACCAGAACCCAACACCCTGCTGAAGTCTTTTTATTACTCCACCACTGAAATTATTTTCTCTCAGGGCTGTTACCATATTACTTTAGCTGGCAGCCAGCAAACAGAGACGTTAAGGTGACCAAATACATCAAGTACAATACAGCAAATCGTCCAACTGTTATGTGTATGAGTGGATGAGCAATTTCTTTGGATTTGTTCTGTGCCAAATGATGCATATCCATTTGAGCACCTCATCTTTACATGCACAGTCTATGTAGCCTAATGTATTATCTTTATTTCAAAAACTAAAAGATGTAACTGTTGACATGAGGTGGTGAAGCGTCTCTCAAGTCCTGCCATCCCATCTCCAACACTTGGCGGTCATATGGATGAGCTGTCAGACAACCTCTGTATAACCTAGCATTGATTGGTTGTTTGGAAATTACCAGGCTGTCTTCACATCTGTCTTCACTTGAGGTTGTCTTCCACAAACTCCCCACATGAGCGTTTTCTGTTGTGCCACCTCTGTGGTTAAGGTCTGGTCAAACAAGCACTACAGACAGATAAATAAGAAACCAACCAAGAAATCTATTCTCCGCTCTTTTGTTCCATTGAGGTGACGCCAAAGTGGACTGATGGGATTTTTGGACAGGTCTCTTTAGCTTTGTTGTACTTGTGCTTTTCACCATTTCAAAGCATCTGTTCTTTAAAGACATCACATCCTGAAACTGTTGAAACCAGTGATTGGAGAACTCTTTCATATTCAGATATTTACAGTTATGGAATTACGGAAACTATTAGCATGCTTGACTTCATGTGCATGATGAGTTAAGCTGCAGCTTAGTGTAGCAATGGCATATTCTGGACATCTGACATTTTTTTTATATTTAAAAGTTGATGTCCGAGCCCAACGGAGGCTCTGTGGCTCTGAGGCTCTGTGGCACTCTAATCCTCTTCTTGACACAATGCATAGCCCAGTGATGGAAAACATTTCTGACGTTGTAGTTTTGCCACATCTGTCTGTGGAAATGACTTCAGTTTGGACAGTCACACACGCACTCTCACACAGATTATACAGCAAAGTCACTACAGGTTCAATAAGGTTGACGTAATATATCTAGAAAACGTTATCATAAATTACGAGGGAAGATAATTTTCTATTTACTGTGCAGCTGTTGTGTCTATGAGCACTGCTTACACAATATGTTTACACACACACACACACACACACACACACACACACACACAAACAGGGTTGTTACAGTGCATTTTTAAATCCATTTAAACAGACACACACACAGCTGATTGGTGGCTTTTGAACAGGTTGTTGTCTGACTATTGTCTCTGCCGGCGAGCTTGGATGATTTCCTGCTGCCCGGCTTGATCCATTTTACATAAGAACAACAAATAATCTGCCAGGGATTTCATGGACGTTGTGTGCCATGTAGTAGTGTGTGTATTTGTGTGTGCACACACATCTGGGTGTGTGTAGTTGCGTATGTGTTAGTCGACATATGTGGATGTGTTTGTGCCCGGGTGGGGGTGGGGGTGGTGGTGTTGTGCCTCTGTGAGTGCATGTGTGTCAGAAAAGCGCAGTGGCACATAAGAGTATTTGTTTGTAAGCCTCGTGTTGTGCAGCATTAGAGGAAAATTTGAGACAGAGAGTTCAGTGCACAGTTTGAAATAGTAGTAATAATAATAAATGATAAAAGTAATATGGATTTGTTGCACTGTTGGATACCTTTTTTAAAGGATAGAAATAACAAACTTCCGAACTATAAAGGTTACACATGTGAAAAAGTTTGTTAGAATTAGAGCTGTGAAACTGGAGAAAATATCAAATTTGTGTCAAATTTGTTAGACATTGCAATGGTGACATGAAATGACTCACACCATTAATACTGCCCATTTGCACAATCATTGTATTGCTGTTATTTGCACTATGGTCACTGTAGAATCTCTACCTCAACATCTCCTTACCATTGTATATTGTATATAGCACTGTGTTTTGTTTTTTTACATATTCTATTCTATTTATCTATTTTGCACTGCTGGGACATGAGGAAACTGCAATTGCGATATTTATGTATGTACTGCTCACACTGTGATATTGCCAATAAAGCTCTCTTATATTATCTTATCTCTATCTGTTAGATAAAACATGTAGGCACTGCTTGTGTGTATTAGTGTAAATGACTGCTGGAATAAAAATATTTTCCGATTTATTTCCACATTTCTGTAACAACATATAACAATGCTACAATTCTTCTGGAAGAAAGCACAGAAAACCTTTTAACCAACTTAAATTAATGAGTAATTAATTCAAACACTTCTGTGAATGTGTCTGCAGTTGCTTCGCAGTAAGCGTCGCGGTCAGACTCCCAGCAGCAGGATGGTTTTCACTGCAGGTACACAGCTAACAGTATCAGGTAGCCTGGAACGCTAACTATTCACTCAAAATGGCTGGTTTTAACGTAGCTTTTTTTGTTGCACCGTTTTGATATTAAATCAGTTTGAAAGATTGTACGGGCAGACTGGACTTGAATACAGTGGAAATATAGTCTGAGCTACTTACATTTAACTTTTACTGTTGTTGTGCAACTGTTTGTGTTCTGTAGGGCTACAACTAAAGATCATTTTCATTATTAGTTAATCAGCTGATTATTTTCTTGATCAATCAGTTAATTGGTTTGGCCTATAAAATGTCAGATATAGTGAAACATGCTCATCATGATTCCAAAAATCAAAGTAATGCCATCAAATTGCTTCTTTTGTCTGACAAAGATATTAACTTGATATAACATAAAGAAAATGATTATACTATTATCAAAGTAACGCCGATTGACCAATCGTGTAAGCTGTAGTGTTGTGGAGCTGCGTCTGTGCTTATTGTCTTTATGTACCTGTAGAACTCCCATAGGGTTTCAGAGCCTTTTGGTGGTCTTATGACACGCTGTGCCGCAGACTGCTCCTCTTCCTCCTCTTCCTCCTCCTTGATTATCTCCACCTCGTCTCCTCTTTTCTTTCCTCCTCCACCCTCCTCTCTACCCCTCTATTCTGTCGTCTTTCCATCCATCATCTGTACATCTGTACCCTCATCTCTGCAGCCGGCGGGGAAGCTATCTGTTCTGCTGGTGTGTTTGTGTGTGAGTGTGTGTGTGTGAGAGAGAGAGTGAGAGACAGAGGGAGAGAGAGAACCCACTGTACTCTCTCAAGTTTATGTCTATCAAGTTTATGCAACGCTATGTTGGCCATCTGCCATCTCTCAGATAAAAGAAGGCGTGTTGTGACAGCGCGGTGTGATTGTGAGTCACTCGTCACACACACTTGGATTTAGTGTTTTTGTGTGTGTTTACTTTTTCCAGTCTATGTGTCTTTTTGATTTCATGTTTGTGTATGTATGACTGTGTGTGTGTGTGCGCGTGTGTGCAGTCAGCTGGCCCCATAATTACATTCCATTATACTTAACCTTTCTCCTCAAACATTCCATACAATCTCTTTGCCTTCCAGGATTCCTCCAAGGCTCCATGCAGTGTGTGTGTTTTTACATGAGTGTGTGTGTGTGTGTGTGTGTGTGTGTGTGTGTGACCTGCTTGTAGATCATGACATCCTACCACACAGTCTTTTGGACCCAGCAGCTTAGCTACACATGCTCACGCAGTGTAAGATATGAAAAATGCCAAACTTTCCATAACTACAGAGAAAAACAATATGAGAGGCCTGTTTGTATGTGTGTGTGTGTGTGTGTGTGTATGTGTGTGTGTGTGTGTGTGTGTGTGTGTGTGTGTGTTAGACAGCAAGCAAGGAACTTAGTGTCAGATCCATTCTGGGTAATTTAGCTCCTCTTCTCAAACCACTATTATTAGCTTGTTGTCCAATTCTTGACCTGGATTTTTAACCAGCACTTTGTTGTTTGTCCATGCAAGTAACTATTTCCTGTCTGTATGTTCCTCTCTCTAATTTCTATGTGTGTGTTTGTGCACTTATGTGTATGTGCGATTAACCCTGTCACTGTAATGATAGCTTGTTACAGAGTGAAAAGTGTCTCTGAGTGTGTGTGTGTGTGTGTGTGTGTGTGTGTGGCTCCCTGGGCAAATTGGGCGGACAGTTAAGTGGTTAAGCATCTGTATGTGAACTGGAAAAGAGGGGGCGAGTGTGTGTGTGTGCGTGTGTGTATGTTTGCTTAACTAGGTCAGCCAATGGCTCGTGAAAGTCATCCAGGTGTCCTGAGCCACCGCCGCCCACAAGGCAGACAGACGGAGAGAGAACAAGAGGGAGAGGGAGAAAGCTAAAGAGGGACATAGCATGATGATAAAAGACATTTTTCAAATCATGTTAGATCTGAGGGTATTTTGGAAAACATCCAAAAAATGAAAACAAATGAAATGATACCTTCAGAAATATCTCCCCCCCCATTTTAATCCTTTAAAGACCACATGCATAAAGGTATGGATGGAAATGCACAATCATTTGCATTTAATTTTGTCGGTTTTCTGCTGGAAATTCAGTTCAAACTTGTGCCAAATTTGGATGGAAACTTGACCTATAACACCACGTGACATTAGCCTGTCATGTAAATCTTTTACTAAGATGTTTTCTATTTAGAACTGTGAGCAGCTCGTTAATGGGGCTTTGATGCAGGATTAAATGTTGGTGTTGCAGACCATCCTTATTGCCTTCATGTCATCATTGTGCATAATTAACTAAGTCGTATTTGTATTGAATGTCACTCTTCATATCTTGATTATACCCCTCAAAAAATAACGTTAGTCAGCTTAACCTGCAGCAGATAAACAATAACTACACTTTGTCTTATCAGAGCAGGGGTGAGTGCCTGCAGTAAAAACCTGGTTTCAATGTCAGAAGAAAGTAGCTTGGGTAAAACTTGGCAGTGTTGCTGGTATAGATTTTGTGCTGAATATGGTTGATGAAAAATAAAAAGTTGCATGTTCAATCAAGCAAATCACAAGCAGGTACCAGAAGACACGGACTCACGTCACTAATGGAGTGCAACTTTTCCAGTTGGCATGTCACACTATATTTAATGTTTTTCTATTAAAATGAATGTGAGCATCTACAGTGTCGGTACATTTGCATTCATGAATAAGGTTCAGTAATGGAAGAGCTCTGACAAATATCACCAAATTATCTTACTAGCTGCAAGATTTATCCCGATCTCTGGAGAGTGATCCCTGCCTACATCATTAGAGGAGCTAGATGTTTACTCGTAAGATACTGTAAACATGTTATATCCATGTTCATGATGGCAGTTTACTTTTCTCTCCTGGCATCTCAGAGGGTTATCCAAAATAAAATCTTTTCACATTTTTTACACTCCTTCATTTGTTTTGGCATCTTCCTGGCATGTGACTATATCAAACGTTGTTCCAACTGCTCTGAGATAAACTTATATATCAACTTTCAGCCAACCAAAGCAAAATGTGACACAGAGCACTGAGTAATCAGCCTTTGATCTCGATAAAAGAAACCACGATTTATTCCTTTAAAAACAACTGCACTGAATCCATAAGGAGGCATTCCTTAAAAGTTCATTAAACATCACGTTCCTTTTCCTGTCTTGAGTCACAATTTTAAAAAATGACATTTAAGATTTAAACATACAGATGATTTCACAATAAATGCTTTATAACTTTCTTTGAAACAATCTGGAACCAAATGTGGAACTTAACATGAGATATTGATCTTTTCTTGATGTCTGATGCAGAAGTATGTTAAGATGAACTGAAATCACATTGAGAGAGAGAGAGAGAGAAAGGCTAATTTCCTGTGTTACACCGGGGGCAACAGCGGTGTTTGTGGGTAAACAGACAGGGAGAGAGTGACAACAGCAGCAACAAACACCAATCACAACCATCATGTCCTCTGCAGAAGGAAGTGAAACTGGAGCAAGTGTTGACTAGAGATGGAGGAATGAGATATTAAACATCAATCCTCTTTCTCTGTATCTTTCTCACTCTCTCCTGCTCTCTTGCACATTCTCTTTATTTCAGAATGATAAAAACTAAATGAACTTTAAAAAACAAAATCTTGCAACAATTTGCATGATCTATCTACTTATGTAGCGCATAAGGATATATTTGTAATTTTTCTTCAGTGTAATACTACTAACTTTTTGGCATCGTTATGATTATTGTTTATATCTTAGAATAACATCAGTTTTCATGGTAAAGGTAAAATGCATTACAACTGTTACATCATTAGAATGTATTACAACTGTTTTTCTTTCTCCACAGAGTGAGGCGCTCCCTCCATCGCTGGTCGACCTGGTGAGGAACTCTCCCATCTCTTCTGTGGACGACCTGAAGCTGCTGCTGCAGCAGGAAACTAATGCAATAGGTACTAATGACCACCACACACTCTTACACACAGCAATAACACAGACATGGAGGAGGTAAGCGTGTGGGTGTGTCTACAGATGCCGGATGAGATAGGAATGCACTAAGACAGAGCATCAGCGCACATGCCAAGCACCATGTTAAGGCAATATTTACCCGAGACAGCAGCAAGAATGATGAACCAGCTTGATGAGAGAGAGAGAGAGAGAGAGAGAGAGAGAGAGAGAGAGAGAGAGAGAGAGAGAGAGAG